>CM061138.1:134248488-134509243 GCA_030789695.1 Scilla litardierei | reverse complement strand
GAAAGAATAGGACTCTTATTGAGTGTGCACGCACTATGCTCCATGATAGTCATCTTGGACTACAATTTTGGGCAGAGGCGATGCACACGGCATGTTATGTGCTCAATAGGATCATAATGAGACCCTGGACGAACAAAACTTATTTTGAGTTGTTTTATGACAAAAAGCCACAAGAAAAATATTTTCGTGTTTTTGGTTCAAAATGTTTTATCATGAACACTTTCGGTAATCTAGATAAATTTGACCCAAGATCAGATGAAGGAATTTTTGTTGGATATTCCATACGTAGCAAAGCCTACTGGATATACAACAAAACTTCTTCAACGATTGAGGAATCGCTACACGTTTCATTTAATGAAGATTTTGATTTTCCTCATGTTGATGATGATAGTGTAGATGTTATTTGTGATTCTCTTAGCAATGTTAAGATTAATGATTCGATTATTGAGACTAACACTACTAACGAAATTGTTGAAGATGTTCCTAGTGATGCAGGAATATCCAAAGCTTATCCGACAGTTCGCAACCATCCCCATAACCAAATTATTGGAGATATTGGTGTGGGTGTTTGAACGAGGTCGAGGATTGAAGAATTCTCTCATTGCGTATTTGTCTCTACCATTGAGCCAAAGAACATCCAAGAATCTTATGAGGATAGCTCTGGGATAGTGGCAATGGAAGAAGAACTAATGCAATTCGAGAGAAATGAAGTTTGGGAACTCGTTCATCTTCCAAGTGGTCACCAAGTCATTGGGACCAAATGGATTTTCAAGGACAAGACGGATGAGAACGATGTAATCTCAAGGAACAAAGCAATGTTAGTAGCTCAAGGCTACCGACAAGAGGAAGGTATTGATTTCGAAGAATCTTTTGCCCCCGTAGCTAGAGTAGAAGCTATTAGATTACTTTTATCTTTTGCATCCCATAAGAATTTTAAACTATTTCAAATGGATGTTAAAAGTGCATTTTTAAATAGGATTGTCAATGAAGAAGTATATGTCTCTCAACCTCCCGGTTTTATTCATGAAAAATTTCCAAATCATGTTTTCAAACTTAAGAAAGCGTTGTATGTGTTGAGACAAGCTCCTGGAGCTTGGTATGATCGACTCAAGACCTTTCTTTTGAATTTAGGTTTTAAAATGGGAGAAGTTGATTCTACACTCTTCATTAAAGATTATGAAAATGACATTGTCTTGATTCAAGTTTACGTAGACGATATAATTTTTGGTTCTACTAACTTTAATCTTTGTCAAGAATTTTCTAAGTTCTATGAAGGATGAATTCGAGATGAGCCATATGGGAGAGCTCACTTATTTCATTGGACTGCAAATTCGACAAATGGAGAATGGAACCTTCATACATTAGACAAAGTACACAGGGGAGCTTATAAAGCGATTCGGGATGGAATCGTCGTCAAGCAAAAGGACTCCCATGAGTACTACTACCTACCTACACAAGGATGAAAACAGAAAAGATGTAGGCGTTCGTCTATATCGAGGTATGATCGGTAGCTTACTTTACTTAACCGCTAGTAGGCCCGATATCATGTTTTCTGTATGCTTGTGTGCTAGATATCAAGCTAGACCTAAGGAGTCACACCTGATTGCGGTTAAACGAATACTTCGTTATCTCAATCAATCTCTAGATTATGGGCTACTTTACCCTAAATCTAGCACATATGAGTTAATCTCATATAGTGATACCCACTTTGTCGGAAGCAAGTCCGACATGAAAAGTACTAGTGGCACTTGCCATTTCCTAGGAAATTCCTTAGTTTCTTGGTTTTCTAAGAAACAGAATTCGGTATCATTGTCCACGACTGAAGTGGAATATATTGCCGTGGGTCTTCCATGTGCACAAGTCCTTTGGATGAGACACACTCTTAGTGACTATGGTATCAATTGTGATACTTGCCCTATCATGGTTGATAACCAAAGTGCTATATGTCTTTCCAAGAATCCGGTACATCACTCCCGTACCAAACACATAGATGTGAGACACCATTTTATAAATGATCATGTAGCTAAGAAGGAAATCATCTTAGAGTACATTGAAACCTAAAAACAAATTGCCGACATCTTTACAAAACCTCTTAAAGAAGATTCAGTTGTGAGGTTGCGTGGAGAATTAGGAATATGGGTGAATCTGAAATTTAGGAGCTCATCTTATATGTCTTAACACTCTTTGAGCTCATATCATCATGTTGCATATATTGATTTGATTTATCATATATATGTGTTTAAAAAAGGCAATTGAGATTTATGTGATTTCATGATTTCTTTGAGATTGATCTTAGAGATTTGTGTTTCAATTGATTTATCGTATTACATTATTTTTATGATGAGTTTGTGATTAGAGTATAGGTCCTAGGGCGAGTGTTCTTATTCTCTGGATTTCTATCTCACTGTGCATTTTTGGACCGGGACAGACGACTGTCTTTCCTTCGACAGTCGATTGCCCTACTCTACTTTTCTCAGTCAGAAATTTGTATCTTTCGAACAAACAACTGATGACAATTTTCCAGGCGACTGTTATTGCAACAGGCGACTGCATTTTGGTCATCAGGCGACTGTCATCTTTGTCGATTTTTTACAGTGCTCTCTGTCATTTTTGATGAAGTTTATTGATTCTCAGTCAGTCGACTGATGTGTATAGTACAGTCGACTGTCCTTCGGACAGATGACTGTATGTTACTCAACAGTCGACTGTCTGTCATCCTAAGCTTATTTCTTTTCACTTCATCCAGTCGACTGACTTTTGTTTATCAGTCGACTGTCTACTGTTGTGACGGTTCACTGCTTCGATCTGAGCCGTCGATTCTATGATCCAACGGTATAGATTATTTCCCCTTTTCTTATATACTTTGAGACGTTTCATTTTCACTCGCGTCGGCTCTCTCCTCCGATTGAAACGAATCGTCTTCCCGCTCTTCTACTCTGCCGTTGCCGTCGTTATCCTCCTCCCCGCTCGTCATTTGCTTCGTCGTTGTGCGTTCATGACTTTCAACTAGGTCTGAGCCTCTCTCTCTCTCTCTCTCGTTCGATTATTTTGATTTCATTGCCTGTCGATTGTCTACTCGTTCGTTTGATTGATTCCATGGCTCCCAAGACCAAGGTAAAAGGGAAGATCATGAGTTCTAAGAAACCTAGGGCCCTTAGGAAACCTACCATAGCGAAGGCCAAGCAGCCCTACAAAGCCTGTACCAAACTAGTTGATTCTCCCTCGCATTCTGCTTCGCGGGGATACTCTCCCTCGTCGTCTTCTTCTTCAGACGCTGAGCCCCTGATCAAGCGTCAGCGGAAGCCCATTGGTGTTACCATCAATGAGCCTACTGCTGACGCTCCCCATCTGTCTGCTTCTGTTTCGAGTTCTGGAGACGAGTCTCCCGTAGTGCCCCCTACTGATCCCCTTGTTCCACTTAGCCGTGATGACCTTTGCTTGGCAAAATTCTACTCTCTCTTAGGGATCAAACTTCTTAGGGAGCGGTACATCGTTTTTCCCGCCTTACTGCTGAGAGACTTTCAGATATTCTGTCTGCTACCCACTTTGTCGATCTTTTTCGCTTCTCTCAGAGCGAATCTCCTAGAGCTTACCCATTTTTGGTTAAGCTATTCTATGCTAACCGCGTTCGCGGTGAGTATTCTACCACCGGAGTTCTTGACACCATTGTTCGGGGATCCCACATCCCGATTACTCCCACTCTATTAAGGACCATTCTTAGGATTCCTTCTACTGGATCTCTTCAATCTGACATTTCCATTTCTGATATTGACGAGCTTGACCAGTCTGTCCTTCGGGAAATGTTTTGTGTGATACCCTTAGCCCTGGATTCAGGTATTAGGTCGTCTATGTTTTCGGCTAGAGGTTGGGTAGTTCACCTAGTGGTGAAGTCCAACATCCTGCTGAAGTATAGATCATCTGATCAGCATTCTCAGGATATTCTAAGGTGTATGTATGCTATTTTCTCTGAGATGTCCGTGAACTGGGCCGGTGTCCTCCTTGACAGGATGGAGACGGTCGAGTTTACTTCTTCCTTCGCTCATATTCCATATGGTGGTCTTTTGACTCTTGTCTTTCAACATTTTGGTGTCGATTTGTCTCGTTACGAGCCCATGCCTTTTGGTCCTCTCCTCGATGCATTTGCAAAGTCGAAGTCTTCTTCGGCTCTGTAGTCTGCCTCGAAGAAGAGGAAATCCACATCAGCTCCGTCCTCCTCCACTGTTCCTCCAGCTGACCAGCCTTCCACCTCAGCTCCACCATCTCGTGATATTCTTTTTGAGATGGTCTCTGGACTTTACAGGTTGCTTTCCCTTTCATTCCTACATCAGGGAATACCCTTCCCTGAGGATCTGAGACAGTTTGTTGCTCAGCCTCATGTGCCTCCTCAGCCCATCGTCACTGATGCCGTTGTGCATCCTGGTGTAGCTTCTACTCAGGATGCTGATGTTGATGATGCTGTTGTTACTTCTGACCCTCATCCAGAGGATACTCCTGCTGTCACAGAGCCTGCTTCTCCTTCTGCAGCCCCTAGAGACGCTCACTCATAGATGTGTGTTTGAGTTGTGTTAGCTTGTATGATGATTGTATTTTGATGTGTGATGGATTTCTGATTCTGATGTACGCTGATATCATGATGTATTTTTTTGGATCATGATGTATGTATTTTTTGTTGGACATGGTGATGTCCATCTGATGTGTACTCATATCGTATTTGATATATATATGATGTTGCTGTTTACTCTTTTGTGTCACATCATGTATAATTGATTATCTTATCTGTGTGATATTTGTGATATTGTCTCCATGAATGATTTATTATCTCCTGATGTGTTTTTGAGACAATATAGGATTTGATATTGGATTACTCATGCTATCTCTGTTGTGATGCATTTTTGAAACTATTTTTGTTTCGTATATCTAAAATGTTGATATTGGACTTTAATTCCTCTATTCACATAAGTATATGATGTGTTTTTATGAGTCTTTGATTCTATATATCTTTATACTCCTTGATTGTTTTTAGTTCTTATTTAGCACGATTATTATTGTTCTTATTTACTCCCATCTTTTTGGACAATGCCATAGGGGGGAGAGAAATAAACATACATGATTCATAATGAATGTGCTAAGTATGTTCTAACACTTTGAATCTAAGATTGAAGTTTCCTTAGATTCAGGGGGAGTAAGATTACAATGAATATGGATTTTAATTCCTAGATTTCTTGAATTAAACTCATGCGTAACTTACTCATTTGCTTCAATTGATATGGAGATGCCCTAATATTTGTTGACTAACTTGATTGGCATCAATGTAAGGGGAGTAAGTTTTCATAAGCATAATTATTTATCTTTTTGTTTATGTTTGTTTGTCATCATCAAAAAGGGGGAGAATGTTGAGTATTGGACTTCACCCTACTTGGTGTTAATGATGAGCAAACATAAATATGTGACTAATCCCCAATTTTGCAGTTAATCCATTGCCTAAGCTTATTATGAAGATCTACTTGCAATGAATGACATTCAAAGTTGATTGAAGGCAAATGACATAGATTGGATGATCGTAGATGATGATTGAAGCTCCATGAAGACTTCAAGCTCATACGATGAATAGAAGAGATAATTCGTCAATGTAATTTTCTTTTATCTCTTCTAGTATGTAGCTTAGAAGTAGAACTTTGATGGAGCACTCACACACATCATCATTTCAGTCTTAGGACATCATTAGATCATTCTTCCTTGGACTCCAATTCATTTCTTTAGTGATTGTACTTGGGGTTGTCTTTAACAGTCGACTGTTGAACGTTTTACAGTCGCCTGTCTCAAAAACAATCGATTGTGTTTTGTTCCACAGTCGCTTGTTATGCACAAACTTTTACAATTTAGTTTTGGGCATCTCTATTTATTTCGCACAGGCAACTGATGAACGATACACATGCGCCTGTCCAGATGACAGTCGACTTTGTTTTGTAAATCAGTCGCCTGCCTATCTTCTGCCCAAACTTTGTTGATCTGCCTTTTACGGCCTGTCGACTAATGTTGTATATACAGTCGACTGTCCCTTGGATCAGTCGACTGTCTATGCTGCAAAAGTCGTCTGTCTGTGAGGTAATTCATTGACTCTGCTCTCTGTAAATTCTCACGGTATATGACCGTCGTCTGTATAAGGATTTACAGTCGCCTGTATTCTGATTAACAGTCGACTATTTTATTCTCATCAGTCGTCTGTCCTGTTATCTTACAAGATTTCCAGATTTCATTCAACTTAACCATCTTTCGGCCAGTCACCTGTAGAAGGATTTACATTCGTCTGTTGGTTTAATAGTCGACTGTCTTTATTTCATCAGTCGACTGTCCACGTGGTAAATTACCGTTATGAATTCTCACCTACCCTTGCTGACTGTGCAACAGTCGACTGTGGTTTCTTCAACACTCGACTGTTGCGAGCGCAGATTCTATCAGTTGAGATTTTTCTCACCGATTTCTAAAGGGTTTTTGCCTAAACTATTTTGTGGATTTGAGAATCCTATATAAGGGCCTTCTACTACTGTTCCATTAAAAGGTTACCTAGGCTATTGCAAAATCTCTCAAGCTTTCATTCTAAAGTTTTAAAGCTCTCAAATCAAAAGCCCTAAGAATTCCTATCTTTGATCTCTTGCTCTCCAACCTAGAACCAAAGAGTTATCATCTAGGCATTTGGTGCAGTCAAGAGAAAGGGCGTTCTCCTCTCTTCCAAGAGAGTCTTCAACATACAACACACCACTCCTTCAAGTTCTACTTCAAGGCATATGTGATTATAAGTGTTGCTTTCATATTTCATTACTTTCGTAAATTGAATTTGCTCTCGGGTTGTGAGAGCGGTTTGCTTGCTCCCAAGTTGTAGGAGTCAAGGACATCGATTGTATTCGATTTCACTTGTAGGGTTGCTACAAGTGGGTTTTAAGGGAACATCAAGTTAGGGTTCTAACTTGAGTATCCGGAGGTATCCGGGTGGAATGGACGTAGGATTACCGGGAACAAGTCGGGAAGTGACTTGGGTAATCCGAACCCTTGAAACATCTCTGCGTTTGCGTGTGTTTCATTTTTGGTTTATTTTCTATTCCGCATTATTTTGTTGGATTGCATTTAAATTGGTGTAACTATCTTTTTAAATTGCATAAACACTATTCAACCCCCCTTCTAGTGTTTTTCCCATAGACAGGGTCATTACAACTAGCCGTCTAAAGACGGGAAACTTTGTCAGGGAATTGCACACACAATTGTACAATTTGAAAATTTTATAACAAATATGTCAACTCATATAACTGATGTTGTTTCCTTTATAATAGAACTGTCATGCTAGTGTAAATTTTGATAATTGCTTTAACAGCCATGTATAATCTTTGCATATCTTGCCAAAGGTCCCCGCTTAACCATAACTTGCCAAGGACCCTTGCTGACATACATTTCTATATTGTTTGAAATGTACGTCAAGCCACTATACATGTTACCCTGGAGTCGAGTTGCTTGAGGAGACCGACCCACTGAACCAGGAGTACGCTGACCAAGGAGTTCTTCCCGCTGAAGACTAGTCGCTGAGGTTTACCTACTGCTGCTGCTTAGAGTTTTATTTCTGCTTTTCTTTTGGGTGTGTACCCACTTTTGTAGACTCTGTTGTTGGCCATGCTTGGGCCTTATTTTCCTTGTGTACTTTTCCTTCTGGACGTTGGCTAAATTTTTAATTATCTCTGTTGTTCTAATTGCATGCAAGAATCTGTGTTCGGTTTTTATTCACTGACGCTTATTGGGCTTAAGCTTCACCACTTCAGCCCATGCGGACCCGCTCGCGTCCTCGCTCCCAAGTATAATGGGAGGCAAGCATGACACAAACTAATAACAATGATAGTCAGTCTTAGTCGACTAGTAAACACATCTAGTCCACTAATAGTTGATAATCTGCATAGAGTAGTTCTTTATTAGTCAGCTAGAGTATCTGATTACCTACTAATAGTTCAAAGATCGGAAAATATATATATATATATTAGTCAATTAATGGTACTGTTGATCGACTAATAGCTCAAAATACTAAAAAAGGTATGCTGCATTAACCGACTAAAACAAGGGGTTAGTCGATTAATCAATGTCATTAAACATGCATGATATCTAATCTAGGTTAGTCGACTATCAGGGTTTATTAGTTTCCTAAAACTACAAATATCATAGTAAAGACTACATATCAAGTAGAGGTGATTTCACATGATTTGTAACGACCCGTTCCCCGGGCCCGTTACCTTTTGGTATTTACGCAGGTCCTGCAGTTAACCAGTGAAAACAAAATAGCCACGATGCAGAGATGTACAAAAATACCCAAATAGTGTCCAATTATTACATCCGTATTGTACAAAAATGGTCCAACAATCGTACATGAAGGAAGGTAAATACAACTGGAAACAACTCTGAAAGATGCAGACTCATGGTCAAATTCTGGCGCTATTAACTCTAGAGCATCTGCCTCCATATGTACGTCGTCTGCGGTGCCACAGAGATGGAACCGTAGGTAAGTCACAATAATTCTAGCAATAGAAATAAAGGAGTGCAAAAGTATAGAACAGACTATAGTAAACAAAAGATGGTCATGTATGTACAAAAAGTAAAGTATGAGCTGACAGGTATGTAAGAGTGAGAAGTAAAGTATTGGTAACTACTCAGGTGTCGTAAGTAAAGTGCATGTAATGCATAAAGTAAAGGTGACTGTACAAGAGTAATAACTGTGGCATGGCATATGGTATACAATATTTCAACCACAGACAATGTGATGACGATAGTTAGATATCCAGGTGGTTGTAGCAACACTTAGGGAGGTGAGCGTTGTTTGGCTATCTAATCGTGTAGGCGGGCCTAATAATAAGAAGTTTAACTTAACTTCCAAATCATCCAGTCAGTCAGGGCTTGAAGGCACAGGTCACTTCAAAGACCGCAGGAACTAGTCCATTGGTTGACCAACCCCCTTCCCATTCCTTTCTAGACACTGATTCGGTCGTAATTTAAGACCGCTTATTATTAAACCGCTCTATCACGTTCGAGTAGTCTCAACTTAGTCCGTAGAATAATGGTATCAATTCAGCAATAGTGGCATAGTAAACAAACAAACTAGTGCATCAGTCTTAAATGCCGCAAGGGCCCAATAGTGTGCTCCGTAATGTGCTCCGTAAATGCCCGAGGGCCCAATAGTGTTTTCCGTAATGTGCTCCGTAAATGCCCGAGGGCCCAATAGTGTTTTCCGTAATGTGCTCCGTAAATGCCCGAGGGCCCAATAGTGTTTTCCGATAATACAAACAACCATGAGTACAATACAGCAATCAAACTAGTGCATCAGCCTTGGCTCGAGTGTACGATATGCAACCAGAAGTGCACCCATCCCACAGAGCAACTCGTGAGATATCTACCTACCATTACTGCAGGGTGATGGTATAGCTTAACTAATAAGGGTGGACCCGGTCACTCCCGTACACTTCATAGCTCAAGACTACCCCGTATCCCGTGTATTATCATAGTCCAATGTTCATATCAGTGTTCGTATCAATATGGCCTCACGGGCCCTGTATCAATCAGCTAGTGCAACAGTCTTAGCTCGAGTGTACGATATGCAACCAGAAGTGCACCCATCCCACGGAGCAACTCGTGAGATATCTACCTACCATCCCCTTTAGGGTGATGGTACATCTTACCAAATACGGGTGGACCCAGTCACTCCCGCACACTACGTAGCTCAAGACTACCCCATAACCCATGTTGTATCACATTTCACATTTATAACCGTATCAGTATCCGTGTCCGTATCCATATCCGTATCCGTATGGCCTCATAGGCCCATCATTTCGTACATCCCACAATGTGTGCAACAATACATCCATCAATGAGTACATCGAATACATTTATATGGTAGTTACTTGCTGAAAAGTCAAGGCAGAAGCCTCAACAGAGAATATCAGTCCTGAGCAATGATTTGAAGTTCAACAACTATGATATCAAATTTCATAAAAGTTTACTATCTCAATTTAGTCCGAGCAATGATTTGAAGTCCAACAACTATGATATCAAATTTCATAAAAGTTTACTATCTCAATTTAGTCCGAGCAATGATTTGAAGTCCAACAACTATGATATCAAATTCCATGAAAGTGTACTATATCAATTTAATCCTTTGGTCATTCCACTATTGATTAGTTCGCTAGTTAATTAGGTCTCTAATTCTTGGTTCAAGTCAATAGTTGTTCTGTGACTAGATGACATGTCCTAAGTTCATACGAGTACACTATCCAGATTTCTAATGATAGAATTAGAGTGACTTACCCTGTTTGGGATGTCGTGGTAAGACGAGGTTGGAGCTAGAGCTTCTAAAGACACTGGTGCATGAAAATTGGTACCTGCAAACACCAAAAACCATTAGTTACAGGCTACCCTATTTTCCATCTATTCATATTGATCGTTTCGATTTTATAATCGATTGAAACGTTGTCAAAAAGTGTTCTAAATTTCTAGATAAAAGGAAAATAATTTTACCGTAAGAGGAAATATTTTTCGGAAGCTCATAGTAATTTTTATAATTTTTGAAAGTTCAAAATAGATTTAAAAACTAATTTTTAATTAAGTACGTAATTATTCAATAATTTCTCCTGGATGCAATCTGCATCGGAAAGTTGCAAATAAGCTGTCAAAATGACCGTCTCGAAGAGTAATTTAACATATATTTTTCTCATACATTAGTTTACGTGAAAATAGCAAATTACTGATTTTTGAATGAAAATAACCTATTTAACTTTTAGGCTAAAAAATTAATTCTGGGAAATCTAAGCGTCCGATTGAGACGAAACTAGTGCCATTGGGTCCAGAATGTCATTTCTGATTTTCTAGAGGTGGTCTCACATTTTTCTGATCCTTTTATTATTTATTATTAATTTTAAACTATTAAGTCCGTTATATAATTAATATATATATGTATTATTTCGTATATACGTAATGCGTATACGTTTTCGTATACGTTTTAATCCCTCACCTACGAGCGCTGCATGGCTGGGGGCGTTCGCTCGGGGGTTTCTCGTCGACTTCGTCGACGATGGTGACGGCAAGGCGGCGGGGTGATGGCGTAGGGAGTCGGAGCTGACAGAGGGCACGGCGGCGCGTCTCCGACGGGCAGCGACGAGAGTAGCGGTTCCTACTTGCGGAAGTCGACGGCGAAGCCCGGAGGTGAGCGGTCTGTCGGGGGTGTTTCGAAGCTGCAGACGACGGCGACACGTCGGAGAGCGGCTGAAGCGGGGGTTACGACGGCGTAAGAAGGCGGACGACGGTGGGGAATCCGACTGGGGCTTCGCCGGAGCTCCTTGGAGCTGGAGGCGGCGTCGGACGGTTCTCGTTGCTCGGAGGAGCTTCGGGGTGGCGCTCGCTTCACCGGAGGGGCGGTGGGTGCACGGTTTCAAGGCGGAGGCGGGAGCAGTTCTTGGGGTGTGCACAGCTCGACGGGGCGGAGACAGTGACGACGTGGCGGAGATGGCGACCTCGATGAAGGCGAACGGACAGTGTGGGCACTGTGGAGATGGAGGTGGCAGTGGCGTGGGTCTCCGTCGTCGGCGAGGGCGCTCCGGGTCGCCGTGGGGATGGGTCTGGGCGGAGCTGCGAGGAGCTCCTGACGGCGGAGCGGGGGAATCTCGTCGTCGTTGTCATCGGGGTCGGAGATGAGGCGGTGTCCAGCGACGACATGAAGCAGGCGGGGTTTCGGTGTGTCGTTACGGTGGCGGAGATGATCGGAACGGCGGCGAGACGAGCGGATGCAGGTGAGCTCGGGGTGTTTGCCTGGCGTCGGGGTCGGAGACGAGGCGGGCTTCGACGGCGAGATTGGATCGGAGGCGGATGGCGCGGCTTCGACGTTCGGAGGAGGCGGTGGAGCTTCGGAAAGCAAGCGGCGCTCGGAGGGACGACGCTTCGGTGAACAGGGATGGGTTTTGACGTGAGGAAGTCGGAGGAGATGAAGAACGAACGGGCAGAGGGGTTCGAGTCAGTGCGGGGTGAAGGGGAGGGCGGAGCTGAGTGATAACGGGAGAGTGAGACTGTGTACGGGGTGAGGGGGGGGAGAGAGAGAGAGGCATGTGTGTGTGTGCTTGAGTTAGGGGGGTATTATATAGGATATAGATTCGGTATTAGTCAATGGGTAATTAATGGGGTAATTAATATGTTAGGTGATTAGCTTTTTGACTAAGGTTAGGGGGATGAACCGGGTTAAGAAAAGTGAAAAACGTGTTTATCATGGGATGCTTAGGGTTAATGATAATTAACTTGGGTTAAAAGTAATTAGTAGATTTTAGTAGTAAAACCAAATACACGAAATTACGAGTTTGTCCCCACTAGCAAACGTGTCCGAAAAATTACGAAAACATACCCACGGGATCGTATCGTCACGAGGATCACGAATATGAAGTCTGTTTCAGGGTTTGAGCTACGGAAATACTAGTTTTTAATCAAAACGTTTAGGAAGCGTGTTTGCGGGTTCTCTACTGATTTGACTTCAGAAAATTACGAAATTAATGTGGGAAGCCCTAAATGATCATTGAATATTACTGCAAAAGTCTGAAAACGTTTTGAAGTTGTTTGATTAGAAAATAAATTCATAAAGCCAAAACGGTAATAACTGAAAATGAATTTTATCAAAAATGTTTTGAGTATTTGATGAAATCCGATCTTAATAAAATACTACATAACTAGTCTGGTACTTCAAAATATTTTTATAAGAAATTTTTGAAATCAGTAAAACTCCTGACAAACCATTATAAAATAGTTTAAAAATTGAAAAATTGGTCAAATAAGTAAATAGTTTGTCTTGATGAAAACAGGCCGTTACATGATTGAAGGGATATTTTTTAGCAGCAGAACCTATGATATGTGATGTCTATGTTCAAGACTTTACAATCAATCGAAATAAATGTAAAAGATTACATCAATTGTACAATATATCAAATGGAGAGCTTGATTGATGTGCAGAATATGTCCAAGTTTATTGTCCAAGATCAATAGTATAAGTATCCAAACTTTGACACATCAACATATGCTCCATCTAATGCTGCATAAAATATGTTATCACAAGCAAATGGTTTGATCATCATTAAATTAAATTTCGAGAACATAAATACCCAACAGAATATTTGTAATTCCCTTCAATTTATTGTTCCTGTTCATTTTACTATATCCGAGGTCGTTGCATATGTGCTCCATTGCTCTGAAAAATACATCACTAAATGTTACGGAATAAAACTGCACATCAGATGTGTATGTATATTGTTGAGTGGTACTCTGGTTGGAGTAGCTGGGGTGCGCAGCTGGTGGACGATTGTACGAGCTAACTCCTGATTGGCGGAGCTCCGATCTGCACTATGGAAGCCAGGACCGAGCTATCTCCACAGCAATCTGCAACACATGAAACTCGTCAAGGGGTCGGGTCGGTGGCCTGACCAAATCCCCTCTGATGCTTCAATTAGTAGAAGACTAAGTAAGGCTCGGTGGAACTATGTCTGACCTATTGGGAGGTCGTCTGCTAGTTCTCAGGTCGAGCTATGGAGGAGAAGTTTTAGTTTGGTGGAGTAGATATTGAGTATTAAGATACATGAATGTAGGATCTTAGCCCCCCCTTCTCCCGTTGCCTCCAGGAGTTCTTATAGGTGGGCCATTGTCTCGTAACGTCCAAACCAATAATGAAGCTTTATTGTTGTCATTGGTGAGGTGGCATCGATTGGAGTAACGGTCACCATTGATGAAGACACGGTTGCCATGAATGCAATCCATTATTGTTGGATTAATGACCATGAAGGCAGTCCATAATTGTTGTAACACTAAGCACTCTCTTTCTCATCACCACTCGTCATCACCCACACCACCACCGTCGGCGTCACCATTACTGTCACACACTATGGGTCATTGTTACTACAACCCCATTATGGTTACCGTCGTCATGTTGTCTCCGCTATCACATTTGACTCTTCCTTCTTGCACCATAATAAGGTTAGCTAGACCAAGGGATGCGTGTTCTGAAATGTAGCAGTTATGGAAATATCTCAATTTACCAAACATTAGAATACCATATTTCCGAACATATTCAATGTGGGAAGACAACATAATGTGATATTCAAAAAAAATCAAATTCATTTATAGTGTATCCACATATCAGATACAATCTTATGAGCCATTTGACCCATGTACTTATGAGGAGACTTTTCCCCAAACAAATCTACCGGATGAAAAGTCACATGGAGACACATGCAGGTTGCATTTGGGCCCTGCATGTCGCCCTGCCTTTTATTCCTTCAAACTTCAGAGTATGTCTGCACTCCGTGAAATCAACAAGACAAAAGGCTTGATGTTTTCTCCAAACCACCAAAATCTTGATTATGACAGTTCATCTACAAGCCTTAATAGAGGATCAACAGAACACTCTTAAGATAAACCCCTTAAACCGTCCAAAAATAATTTTACAGAAGCTAATTATTAATTAGGAGGCCTTTGCAAACTTCATTCAAGATTATATTCCCCAATAAACAAAAAAAAAAGCTCTGGAGTTCTGTATAGATTCTCCAAATACAGTCCCAAGTCGATTTTATAATACGAGAATAGTATTCTTCTATTCCTGGAATAGCGGAAGTTGTCTCCGAAGTAGTCGAATAATCGCATCTTTTGTTAGGAAGATGATCACTGACGGTGTCTTATTTCTCACACTCCATATCTGAACAATAACAACATCCTAATAGGAAACGACATCAGTATGTACCTTGAGTTCTTTGGCATCAAGAAGAGTAGCTGGCCCTTCGCAATCTATGGCAGTCATCGTCGGAAAACAACGGAGACACGTGGTTGGATTCAACGTCGGTCACAGAGACAAACAACAGACTACATGCTTCTAGTGGGAGTTGTAAATCCAACCTCACGAGTTCAAAGTCCCACCAAAAAAAAGACATGCATCACATGGGAGTGGATCAAATTAGCTCGTCGTATTGGACCCATCAGTTCACCAAACAGGATTAGTGAAGTGATGTGCAAATATCCGACAAGAGAAAAACGACGGATGCGAGGGGCTGCAAGCTGTAAGGTAGAGAGAGGGAGTGCTACTACTTGGAGTCAGCTTCAGCAATCATTTTATGGCCATTGATTTGGATTTGTGGAGGGGGCCGATTTCACTTTCTTGCTGTGTTCATCTCCCCCGCAAGAAAACCATCAGCGGATGCACCCGGACAATTAAGCAATGCTCCCCACATGGCCAGGGTTTTCGAAGAAACCAAAGGACGAGAACATGCTCTTGTTCCATGATCATGCCAAACTGTACCCAAGCTACGGAAGATTGAATGATTAATTATCAAACTATATAATTGGATTCATATTAGTAGCTTTTGAGATTTAGAGAAAATTTTAGTCATAATTTTTTCTGGGTGCATTGAACATGCCTATAATCCTGAATAATAATTGGACTTGGAACTGACATGGGCCTCAAAAGTGGTTGAAGCCTCTGTTACGCACATGGGCCATGCCTAAGAAATTGGCCCAATGATCATACCTGGAAATACTAAGAAAATAACATTGGGCCGACCCCAATTATCCGAAAAAAGGCCCAGTCATTAAATTCTGACGATGGCCTTGCCGAATGGCCCACGAACAACCCGGTCCAAGACACCTATAAATAACCAAGTTTTCAAAATGGGATGCGAGGTAAAAATAGTAAACCATAGCTTCAAAAATTTTAGTACATTTTACCATCTTCCCTGTATCTCGACCTAACTTAAGCATCTTAGAGCATTTAACCAGGTCAAAACTTGGTCCCGTAAACATGCTCTAAATCCCTGACTATATTACGAATACTGAGAATGACACATATTGTATGGAGGTCTTTATTGTGGATGAAACCCAAGATTGCCAACTGAGAACTATTTTAATTATAAATTTTAATTTACATGGTAGATTATAAATTATTTCCATGCATTAGAATTTATTTAATGCTACCATAATATGATGTGATGATATTAATTAGCTAGACTAATTTTAAAATAGTTTATGTTGTGAATGTGTATTTTACTGGGTTGGATGAGTTATTGGATGAGTTATTGGGCCAACTCAGTGTTTGGGCCCATATCTGTATAAGCCCACTTGTATTCTCCCCTTTGGCTATAAATATAGACCTGAGGGCTCTCCCCTCAGGAGTTGATTCATAACACGTTATCAGCACGAGCCTCTAAATTTTTCCTTTCCACAAATTTTTTCCGTTCGTTACGAAGGCGAAGGCGAAGGCGAGACGGGAGATCCACGAGCGCGGTGCAAGGCCCCCTCTGCCGCCGCCCTCCCCTGCAGGGGGGGCGGCCGCGGCCGCTCCCCCCTGCAGGGGGGGGGGGGGGGGGGGGGGGCGGCCGCGGCCGCGGCCGCGCCCCCCCTGCAGGGGGGCGGCGGCCCTCCGCCGCAACCCCCCCTGCAGGGGGGCGGCGGCGGCCTCCCGCGGCCGCGCCCCCCCCTGCAGGGGGGCGGCGGCCCTCCGCCGCATCCCCCCCTGCAGGGGGGCGGCGGCGCGCCTCCCCCTACCTCCGAAACCCTAGATAAAAAAACGCAGAAGCTGTGGGCCTGAAGCCCACAGCAGATCTGTGGGCTTCAGGCCCACAGATTTCACAAAAAAAAACAGATCTGTGGGCCTGAAGCCCACAGCAGATCTGTGGGCTTCAGGCCCACAGATTTCAAAAAAAAAATCAGATCTGTGGGCCTGAAGCCCACAGCAGATCTGTGGGCTTCAGGCCCACAGATTTCAAAAAAAAATCAGATCTGTGGGCCTGAAGCCCACAGCAGATCTGTGGGCTTCAGGCCCACAGATTTTCACAAAAAAAAAATTGGGGGAGGCAAAGGGCTATAAACTCGCCTCAAAAGGCAACTTATTAGCCCAAAAATTAATTTAAAATGGGGATTCAAAGGCAAAATATTCGTGAAAAATCACGGTAACTTACGGGACAAATATCGGGCAGACAAGGGCGTTTTGGGGATTTTTTGGGGGCTTTTTTGGGATGATGAGGAACCTTTTTCCTCATACAAAAGAAAATGTCAATTTTGGGTTCTTAATCAATTTAATTGATTAAACCCATTTACTTCACAACCTATGCATCGTAATTTCTTTTACATGCTTTACATCTATGGCAAAATTATGTGGATATTATTTGCGTGGTTGTACATTTTATTTAAAAACTTAATAATTAGGAAGATCCTGCGACCGCTCTGCCGTTAGTTACCTAACCTAACGGTGTATGACGTTGCCCAGTGGTCCAATAATTATTAAGTGATTAAATATCGTTTTATCCTCATATGAATAAACTGCCTGTGATGTCTGTGAATGAAAATGTTGATGAGCACAATATTCTTGCATGAACTGCTAAATGTGGTTTTTGGATCGGCCGTTTAGTCCCACAATTTATTTCCCGCACTTTTCTTTTATTTTTGAGAGAAATTGTAGTGAGGAATTTATGTAAATGTCAAAGAAAGAAAACATACTTCCATGGAGTCGGAAGCTACGCTTGAAGACGAAGATATTAAATGGGACCCATGGGGTTTCCAAAGCTGTATTTTCATTTTATTCAAGCTGCAAATTTGTATAATTTGGACTGTGGACTTTTGGACTTTTTCTTGTGGGACTGGCCGATCCACACGTTTAGCTTTTCAGTAAATATTGCTTCCGCATGAAAATGTTTTTCTGATTGATTATTAATTCATGCATGTTTGTGCTCTGCTAGATAAATGGCTAAAATTGCAAGCGTTGACTTTGAAGTGCTGGATGCATCAGGCAGAAACTATCTAAGCTGGCAGCTAGATGTTAAGTTTCACCTGCGGGCCAAGTCCCTCATCACTGCTGTGACTGAAAAAGAAAATGTTAGCGATATAGAGAAGGCGCAAGCCATCATCTATATTCGCCGCCATGTGGATAAGACCTTAAAGGCTGAGTACCTTACGGTCGAAGATCCACTTGAGCTATGGACCGCCCTTGAGGACAGGTATAAACACCAGAGAGATGTTATACTCCCAAGGGCGAGATATGAGTGGGAGAACCTGAGACTGCAGGACTTTAAGTCCATTGCTGAGTACAACTCAGCACTTTTTAGCATCACCTCACGCCTGAAGTTGTGTGGTGAAAAAGTCTCAGAAGATCGCATGCTGGAAAAGACGTATACGTCTTTTCATGAAAAGGATGCGATACTTATGCAGCAATACCGTGAACGTAAGTTCACCAAGTATTCAGAGCTGCTGTCATGTCTTCTCATGGCCGAGCAAAACAGAGAGCTTCTTCTCGCCACTCACAATATGCGCCCTCCCGGCACTGACCCCCTACCAGAAGCTCACCATACCTCTTCCTTCAAAAAGAAGAGGGACAATAAAAGAAAAGAAAGACCACAGAAAGGGGGACAACAGAAAAGAGCCAAGGGCCCACCACAGCAGCGCAAGAATGAAGGGAAGCGCAAGTTCACCTGGCGCAGGAATGATAACAAGAAAAACAATGCACCCCCACCCAAAAGGGACTGAGAAGACCAGTGCCACAGCTGTGGCATGACAGGCCACTGGTCTAGAGTGTGCAGGACCCCAGTGCATCTCCAGGATCTTTATAAACAAAGCAAGAAAAAGAATGCAGAATCAAACCTGGTGGCTGCGAATAATGCAGTCAAATTTACAGCAAAAGACTTCGAGTCAGATAATCTGCTTGATTAGCCTGTTATCATTTATCTTAGCATTTTATTGTATGAACATTCTATGTTATAAGAGCTTTTATGTATCTTCAATTCTGTTGAATAAAATTTAGCTTTTCTGAATGCAAATGTTTACTCATCTTTTTTTAGATAGAATGCTCTCATGACTGCTTAGTAGACAGCGCGTCAACACATACGATCCTTCAACACAAATGCTATTTTCATAGCATTATCCCGTATAAGAGCCCTGTAAACACAATTTCAGGGCCATCAGACATAATTGAATGTTCTGGGAATGCAACCTTGTTGCTCCCCAATGGAACAGAAATAAAAATAAAAGATGCACTTTACTCTCCGAATTCCAAGAGAAACTTACTAAGTTTCAAAGATATCCGTCTTAACGGATTCCACTTGGAAATAGCAAATGACAAAGAAAATGAATTACTGTATGTAACGTCTCAAGAAAATGGAGTTAAAACCATTCTTGAACGTTTTGAGAGCCTCTCATCAGGCCTCTACCATACAAAAATTCGGAGAGAGGAAGCAAACCTGACGGAGCACCTGAAGTGCCCGACATCGGCCAAATTCTTACTTTGGCACGATAGACTTGGCCACCCCGGATCTGTGATGATGCACCGCATCCTAGCACAATCCCATGGGCATAACCTGAAGAACCAGAAGATTCTTCAGAAGGGAGAATTCCCTTGTGTACCCTGCTTTAAGGGTAAATTAATAACAAGGCCATCACCACTTAAAGTGGATATTGAGTCTCCTAGCTTTCTTGAAAGAATACACGGAGACATATGTGGACCTATCCACCCCCCTAGCGGGCCTTTTCGGTACTTTATGGTACTGATTGATGCATCTTCGAAATACTCGTATGTGTGTCTACTTTCAACCCGCAACTTAGCTTTTCCAAAGCTTTTGGCACAAATAATAAAGTTGCGGGCGTATTTCCCAGACAACCAAATAAAGAAAATACGTCTGGATAATGCGGGGGAATTTACCTCTCAGTCATTCCAAGAATATTGCCAGGCAACGGGAATAGAAATTGAACATCCGGTGCCGCATGTTCACACCCAGAATGGGTTAGCTGAGTCGCTAATTAAAAGACTCCAATGGATCGCACGACCATTGCTGATGAAATCCCAGTTGTCGGTGGATGCATGGGGACATGCAATTTTGCATGCTGCATCACTAATAAAAATTAGACCCTCAGGAGGTCAGAGTCTATCTCCAATGCAACTCGCATATGGAACGCCGCCGAACATCTCTCACTTGAGAATCTTCGGCTGCGCAGTATATATCCCCATTGCACCACCACAGAGGACCAAGATGGGTGCTCAACGTCGCCTATGTATCTACGTAGGGTTTGACTCACCCTCCATTATAAGATACCTAGAACCCCAAACGGGGGACGCTTTCAAGGCACGCCTTGAAGACTGCAATTTTGATGAGACGTATTTCCCCAAAATGGGCCTAGACATCGAAAAGTCTAGTGCAAAGAAAATGTTAACGTGGGATATAAGAAGCTTGACCCACTATGATCCGGTAACAAAACAATGTGATGATGAGATCCAGAAGATCTTACACATCCAGGACACAGTCCATAGATTACCGGACTCGTTCACTGACAACCAGAAGATTGTCAGATCACACATCCCTGCTGCGAATACTCCAGCTAGGATTGACATCCCGAAGGATGGATGCAATCCACCTGCAGCAGAAGTGGCTGCACCTCAACAGAAAAGAGGCAGACCACCAGGCTCCAAGGATAAAAACCCAAGAAAAAGAAAAATATCCAGAGACATTGGGACGATACCCCCACAGAGAAACGAGCTCGTGTCCATACCCTCTCCCCTCCCGGAATCCACTGCAGAGGAACTGCCGGGAGAAACAGAAATATCACTAAATTATGTACGTACAGGGGAGGTATTGGACAGAAAGAGTACAGTCGTCGACGATGACTTCGCGTTTCACATTGCCATTCACGTCGCCAGAAGCGATGATGATTATGAACCACACTCCGTTGCTGAATGCAAATGTAGAGATGATTGGCCAAAGTGGTATCAGGCAATAGAAGCCGAGCTGGACTCGCTTCAGAAACGAAAAGTCTTTGGGCAAATAGTCCAGACACCTACCGGTGTCAAACCTGTGGGATATAAATGGGTATTCGTCAGAAAAAGAAACGAAAATAATGAGATCGCACGCTACAAAGCTAGACTTGTAGCACAGGGATTTTCCCAAAGACTGGGTATAGACTATGACGAAACATACTCCCCGGTCATGGATGCGATCACATTCAGATTCCTGATAAGCTTAACAGCAAAGGAAGGCCTAGATATGCAGCTAATGGATGTTGTGACTACGTATCTATACAGCAATCTCGACAAGGAGATCTACATGAAACTTCCTGATGGCTTCTCAATGCCTGCTGAACTGAAAGATAGACCTCGGGACGTCTATTCTGTTAAGCTTCAAAGATCATTGTATGGTCTCAAACAATCAGGAAGAATGTGGTATAACAGACTCAGTGAGTTCCTTGTTCAACAAGGATTCACGAACAATGAAGTCTGCCCTTGTATCTTCATAAGAACAAAGGGAAAAGGATTCGTGATAATAGCTGTCTACGAAGACGATCTGAATCTCATAGGATCTCCCGAAGAGATCACTGAGATATCTGTAAGCCTAACTAAAGAATTCGAAATGAAAGACCTAGGCAAAACCAAATTCTGCCTTGGCTTACAGATTGAACATCAAAAAGACGGAATCCTATTACACCAAACCACATATACGAAGAAAATGTTGCAAAGATTCCATATGGACCATTGCCATCCATTGAGTACACCTATGGTGGTACGATCCCTGGATGCACATAAAGACCCCTTCCGGCTGCTGGAAGAGGGGGAGGATATACTTGGTCCGGAAGTTCCCTATCTGAGTGCCATCGGAGCATTACTATATCTGGCAAACTGCACGCGTCCCGATATAGCGTTCGCAGTAAATTTGCTTGCCAGATACAGTGCAGCGCCTACACAGCGCCACTGGACTGGGGTAAAGCACCTTCTGCGCTACCTCCAAGGGTCTACAGATTTGGGACTCTTCTACAAAAATGGAATACCATCTACACTTGCAGGTTATGCTGATGCAGGGTACTTGTCTGATCCCCACAAAGCAAAATCACAGACTGGGTACGTGTTCACCTATGGAGGGACAGCCATTTCCTGGAGATCCATCAAGCAAACCTTGACGACGACCTCATCCAATCACTCAGAGATCATTGCCATCCATGAAGCAAGCAGAGAATGCATATGGCTACGCTCAGTCATCAACCACATCTTGTCTACGACCGGACTGAAGACTGGAGACCTCGAGCCCACTACCATGTTCGAGGACAATGCTGCTTGCATAGCTCAGCTACGAGGTGGCTTCATCAAAGGCGACAGAACGAAACACATTTCACCAAAGTTCTTCTGGACGCACGAGCTACAGAGAGATGGCAAGATCGACATCAGACAAGTGCAGTCATATGACAATTTGGCAGATTTGTTCACTAAAGCCCTTCCTACTGCTACCTTTAGAAAACTTGTACATAGGATTGGAATGAGACGCCAAAGAGATCTGAAAGCTTGAGAGCTTGTACAGATCAGGGGGAGTTTGGCAGAGTTTGTACTCTTTTTCCTTAACTATGGTTTTTCCCACTGGGTTTTCCATAGCCAAAGGTTTTAACGAGGCAAATCTCACCAACTCAGGATCCTGAAGTATCCACCCCATGTGAGACCCATACAGGCTCAGAATCCTGAAGTATTCATGAGCAGGGTCCACAACTATGGCTGGATAAGGGGGAGTGTTGTGAATGGGTATTTTACTGGGTTGGATGAGTTATTGGGCCAACTCAGTGTTTGGGCCCATATCTGTATAAGCCCACTTGTATTCTCCCCTTTGGCTATAAATATAGACCTGAGGGCTCTCCCCTCAGGAGTTGATTCATAACAGTTTAGAATTATTTTGATCATAAATTTAAATTGTAATACATTCTTTAAATTGTTATGAGATAACATGTTTAGTATGCATTATTTTACTGACGTCTCTATTTATGCAAATTAGATTATGAACATAATGATTATAATGATCATGCGCCCACTTTACTATTAGTATTCTATCCTAATAGCATAGAACGTCACCTCGTGGTCAAAGTAATGGTCAAGCAAATTTAATGTGATTTAATTTTACTTGCTTCAAATAATTTAGATTAGACTGCAATATTTTGATTAAGTGTATAATACTTTTAGGGATCATTTAACCGCTCTATTGTTAGTAATCTAATCTAATTGTGTATGACATCGTCCCATGGTCCAAGTAATTATTAAGAAAATTTAATGTAAATTAAATTTTCTTGCTATAAACAATTTAGATTAGATTACAGAACCTAATTAATTGGATTAATTAGTAGATAAGAAAACCCCAAATTTTGAATAGAAATACAGAAGTCTTGTTGAGAAAAATAGATTCTAAATTTAATTTTAATATTGATGTTTTAAAAAGGCATATTTTGAGTAGTTACTTAAGTAAGGAATGTGATTTTAGTATTTCAGTCACGGAAAATCTCCCTCTCATTATACAGCTGGCATGAAAAATTGGTAGTGTGAAGTTTCTATCGAATTATATCTTTATGACTTAGTTCTTTCAATTATATCAAGTCCATTACATTTAAAAAATTTAAGAATTATATGTAGCCCTCCATCATTTCAAAAGTACAGAGTCTTTACGTATTGATGCTATGGTTGTCGGTGGTGGTCTAACCATTATCATTCATTAGTAATTGATGCACTTTTACTACCATGAGACGAATTCATGAGAACAACATATGGCCTTGTTGGAAGCAGTCAATAGCACATGTCTCTTCGTGACTGAATAAGAATATACGGAAATAGACTTGACTAATATTTTATGATATGTTAGCGGTGGTCAAGGTCATAAAGGATTAGGGAGAAAAACCATAATTAAAAATTACAATGAGTTATAAATGACAAAGAGTTTGTATACCATATATGGAGTGAGATAACTTGTTAGCAATAATCGAGGTTATCAATCTCATGATATATGGATCCCATTTGAAGATATTCGTTGTTGTTACGACCTAAAGATCGTGATAGTTAGACCTTCCATCCCAGTCCGCCGAAATACAACACCGGCATGCCTTTCCTTCCCGAAGGACGGCTGGCCCAGCGACAGGTCGCTCCTCGCCCGAACTTCGGAGGCCGCTCGCCTACCTTCCGGGCCGGCGGGGCATTTGTCGACCTTAAAGCCTGACGCGACTGGGGAAAGGACACACTCCGCCTCGACCAAGTGATGAGGACGCATGCAACCACGATCCCAACAGGTCGTGCGCCCGCCATCTCCCAGTTCGCTGGGAACGGGGCGCAAGGGATACGTCCGGACTGCTCGACCTCAGTCCGGGGCGACACAGCGATCCACCGCTAGCCCCGCTCCTCGGAGGCGCTCTGACAACTCTTCGGCACATCGGACACGACAAACAACCTAGTACAAGGACGCTACCGACACTTCCGTCGCTTGACAACCTGACAAAGTGCCCCCTGGCCGCTGCACCCCCTGACATTTAATGCTTTCGGCCCTGACATCCTGACAAAAGCACCCCTGGCCGTTGCGCCGTCTGACAAAAGCATGGCTGACACCCCTGATCCTGACATCCTCGTCCGAAGCTTCCGCTGACAGTTGAGCCAGCTCAGCACGTCGAATCAGCACGCCAGGTCAGGGTTACCTAACCGCCTCCATCAGGAATAAATACCCCTCTGCCACCAACGTGGTGGGGGGTTGGCAAATTATCTCTCAATCTCATTATTCACACACAAGAGCAAAGGCCTTCTATATCTTTGTTCTTCCACTGCCGATATCTCGTCACGTATAGTCGACTCACTCTTAGTTCGACCTGCGTGTCTTGCCCCCGCTTTAAGTCCTGTCACTGACTTAGGCATCGAAGAGGCTAAGGGTTGAACCCCAACCTGGCCTTTCTGACCAGCTGCTCCTTGTGCAGGCGGGCTCGTCTTCAGCGGTCGAGCTCGGCTCCAACCTCTGGCAGGGCGGCATGCGTGGAGCATAGTCCTGGAGAAACCCGTCCCGTGGTCGGTCTCCATAGAGCGCTCAGCCTCTTCATTGCACCAATCACCTATCAAACAGCCTACCCTGATCCCATATTAACGTAACCACCGTGCCTTTGGTTCCCCGTAATACAAATTCATTGTACGCGGGTTTTACCCCGCAACAATTGGTGCCGTCTGTGGGAACGAAGGGTAACACCCATGTCAAATCTCATACCACTCAACCGAAACCCCGACCACGGCAAGGACCCCATGGATCAAGAATCACATTCTCACCCCTGACTCATGCGACTAATCCACCCCCAGAGGTGGAGGTCGAGAGAGTCCAGGCCTCTGCCCGTGCGGTGCAGCTGAGCTTCTAGGCCTTCACCAAGATAATGGTGGGCTTCGCAGCGGCCAGAGCCGAGGCACCCCCGGGCCCCTCTAAGCCCCTGAACATGAGGCGAAATATTCACCCTCAGTTCGATGAAGAAGTAGGGGACAAAGGTCTCGCCGATGAGATAGCGGCCCAACAAAGGCTCTTGGAAGAAGAGATGGAGGTCGTGCGGCTGCGAAGATGCCATAAAGAAGCGACTGCTGCTCAGAGGCATATAGATGAAGCGACCGAGGTCGCCCGGCAAACCCGCCTCGACGAGGAAGCAGCTCCTCGCCAGCTCCGTTTCATCACCGTGGAGAGCGAGAGGCGAAGGCGGGAGAATGAAGAGAACCAGGAGATCCCGAAAATGTCGACCTCGGGCCGACGATGCAGGAACATGCGTAGCTCGACACCCGCTGATTCCCTGCCTCGAGGGAGGATCCCTCCACGACGGCCCCTCTCCCCGCCGGAGCAGGGAGACCGTCTCCACATAGGCCGAGATCGAAGCTGCACCCCCGATCGCTTCAGCGAGGAAGCCATCCGCTGGTAACTCCGCTTCCTCGTCGCAGAGCACGAAAGACTCTGGAGGGGAAATCAGTAACATCGAGGGATCCCGGAGGAGTCAACTTCGGGCCGGCGATACCGGAATGCCCGTAGTCCGCCATCGGCCGGGTCACCGCCGCGTGGAAGGAGTCCCCCTCGACGACCACCTCGTCCCTCCTCGGGGCACGATGACCACCGGCAGCCGGGGCGAGACCGAAGTCAAACACCGGATTGGCGAAGGGAGCGCATGCCCGAGCGCCCCGCTTACCCTGAGTAGGCCACGTCGCTGGCGTAGTGGATTACGTCAGCCCTGAGACCCGTGAGGTTCAAGGCCCCCCATTTGGCCATCTACAGCGGAAGGGGTGACCCACTCTCGCACGTACAACAATACAGGGGGGAGATGGAGGCACCGGACGTGGACGACGCGTTCCTGTGTCGGCTTTTCTAGCAGAGCCTGCAGGACACGGTGCTGGAGTGGTACTACGGCTTGCCTGCGAGATCCATCGGGAGCTTCGACGAATTATCTCACAAATTCTGCCAGGAGTTCCAGGCCTGGCGCACAATGAAGAAGCATTTGAACTACCTCAGCATGATAGTCCAAGGGGAAGGAGAGACGACTGGGAAATACCAGCGTCGCTTCCAGGACGAAAGGCAGGTGGTGGTGGCCTGCGGCGACGAAGTGCTCATGCTAGCCTTCAAGACGGGATTGCGAAATCAGAGCCTCCACAAATCCCTGCTCCGAGATTCGCCAGCTGACTACGACGTGCTAGTCACTCAGGCGGAGAGGTATGCGCTGAGCGAGGAGGCTCTCGGCGTGAAGAAACCAATCACCCCGGTGAGATTGTCTCAGGGCAAGCCTTGGTCCAATCCCAGGCCAAGGCAAGAAGACGGGTCTCGAGGCCATGACCAGCTGACTCAGCCAAGACGCGACCCAGTGGGGCATCACCCGTAAGATCGCCTGGGCTCAGTGTGAGAGTTCGCCCCCACCAGGGAGCCCGCTCGAGCGACCCCGAGGCTAGAAGGACCCCTCCGTGCCCAGTACATGTAGCTCAACGCCCCCATGATAGAGGTGTTGGCCACGGCGACCAGAGCTGGATTGCTGCCCGACCCACCCAGAGAAATGAAGTCGGACCCGGTGAGGCGAGACGTCCGGAAGTATTTTCGGTATCACCGGGACCATGGTCATGATACCGACGATTGCTTCACCCTCAAGCGAGAGATCGAGCACTTGATACAGACAGGTCACCTTGGGGGCTTCATGGAGGGCAGGAGGCTGATCCAAGAGGAGAGGGCACTGCGAGGAGCGCGGAAGTCAGACCCACCACCAGGCAACGAGAGGGAGGAGCCCCGGCCGCCCAGGCCGGTCATGCGCATGATGTGATATGCGGAGGGCCATCCTCGGGGGAGCATCTCGTTGAGCAAGAAGGTGTACGCGTGGCAGGTAATGTCGGTGGACCTCGATGGTGGTGCAAAGTGGAGAAGGGTGGCTCAACCCCCCATTGCTTTCACCGATGAAGACCTGGAAGGAGTCGAGCTGCCGCACGACGACGCCATCGTCATCGAGGCTCAGATTGGGAAGGCTATCATCAGCCGCATCCTGATCGACACTGGAAGCTCCTGCGACATTCTGTTTATGTTGACGGTCGAGAAGATGCGGCTGAAGCAGGCTGACCTAAGGCCTTGCACGGGGACCATTGTCGGCTTCACTGGGTACTCGGTTCCCATTGTAGGGGTGATCACCTTGCCAGTGTCACTTGGAGAGGAACCAAGGGTCGTCACTCGCATGACGAAGTTCGTAGTCGTCGACATCGTGTCGACATACAACGGCATCATAGGACGACCATACATGACGGCCAATGAAGCGCTCCCCAGCCTGCTCTATCAGATGGTCAAATTCCAAACTCCGCGAGGGGTGGGGTTAGTGTGGGAAGCCATAAGCTATCCAGGAGCTGCTACGTGGGGTTGACCAAGCATAAGGGTCCAGAGCAGGCCCTATTGGTCGACCTCCTTGATGAAAGAGAGGACTACCGCAACTAGCGGCCCACCCCCACCGAGGAGGTCGAAGAAGTAACCATGGCCGCGGAGGAAGGCAAGACTGTCTCCATTGGCACCAAGCTCCTGGTCTCACTTAGGGCGGCCCTCATCATCCTCCTCCATGAGAACGTGGACATATTCGCCTGGTCGCCCTCGGACATGCCGGGGGTCGACCTAGCGATAATCTCCCACAAGCTGAATGCGGACCCGGAATCTCGACCGGTCTAATAGAAGAAGAGGAGTGCCGGAGGAGAGAAGATGAGGGCAACCGGCGAGGAAGTGGAGCGGCTTCTCCTGGCCAAATTTATCAGGCCGGTGGATTATCCAGATTGGCTCGCCAACGTCGTCTTGGTGAAGAAGGCCAATGGGAAGTGGCACATGTGCGTCGACTTCACGGATCTCAACAAGGTGTGTGATCGGCCCCGGATATACACCCGGAGAACGATTGTAGTTTTACCGCAAGCGCACGGTCAAGTGGCGAGCGGGTATCAAACAAAAGGAGGTGGTGTTGGTTCCAATCTATCCTAGGTTGGCTCGACTACGAATGTTTTATTGATGGAGATGGTTATGGTATGATGTAATGACAATGGTGATGGATATCGATGTCGGTGATAAAGATGTTGGGTAAAATATCGATTTAAATTCAATATAATAAATGTGTCTAGGGCTAGGGAATCCCCACTACGGATTATCATGCATTATTGTAAATAGTGAAACTCAATATTACTAGACTGCGTTGCGGTGAACTAGTCGTAGCTGAATAGAGAACCAAGCTCACGCTCTCGCGCTATTGTCGGTCTATAGCAACCTAGGTTAGGGCCCACTCTCGTGCAAACCCTAACCTAAGCCACTAGCATGAAGATCGACATCATCGTCCAATCGCACCTCGAGCCCACTCTCGTGCAAACTCGAGTTACGATCTAGGTTGTGATAGTTCGTATTCGTCCAATCTCTTGCAAACGAATATGTGTATAGATTTATAATAAAAATCCTAGCTTTGGTCCAATCTCTTGCAAACCAAGTCTAGAAAATTTTGATTATAAACCTAATTCGAATATCTAGGCCTTCCCATCGATAGGAATCCAATCTCTTGCAAACCCCAAATCGATGGAAATTCCTAGCAATCTGTGATAAATCAATCACAACCTAACCTCCTAGCAATTCTAGAAACTTAGAAATTCATTCATCACAAATTTGAAATTAGATCCATAGGGTTCATCCCCCTGCCCTAGAACATCAAATCTACTCAAGTATAGCAGTAACGTTATAGAGATCAATAAAAGACATTGCTTGCATGTAAAAAGATATCAAATCAAAGATTCAAACAACAAGAACAAGGATACTTAGCTTTGATGAAGAACTTCAATCCAATTACAAGCTTTTACATCCAAGAGGGGGCCTAGGGCATGGCCTAACCTCTAAAAAGACTCTAAGAAAACAATATGGGAACTCCCTCTAATGACGGCTACCAACCTCTTAAATAGCCTCCCAAAACCCTAGCAAACAACCCTTCAAAACCCTCTCAAATTCGTGCCCTAAATCAGCTTGGCTGCAACTTAAAATCTGGGCCCGCAGTCACTCGGGCCGAGTGGGAATATGACTCGGCCGAGTGGAAATTCCAGCACTGCAGCATCAACTTGCAGAAATTCTCCAGATTTCATCCGACCTCCGATTGACGCGTTCTTGGTGGCGTTGGAACTTTCATAGAGTCTACTATCCATAAACAATATGAGAAAAATACTTTGATTGCTGGAATGATAGAAGATTTCAAAATAGTGAGAGGTTGTCTGAAAATCTGGGCGCTCGTGTCATTGGCATCACTCGGCCGAGTGGGATTCTTCACTCGGGCGAGTGGGCTTCTCTACTCTGCCGTGTAGGGTCTTCTGCGGTTCTCCAAAAATTCCAGAGAGTCTGCTTAGATCTCAGGAGAAAAATCCTATAACACTCGGGCGAGTGGGCTTCCTCACTCGGTCGAGTGGGCTTTGCCACTCGGCCGAGTGAGGCTTCTCTAAATTCCAGTTAGTTGGCCTCTTCTCTGGACGAAATCTCTGTAGCACTCGGACGAGTGGGCTTTCTCACTCGGCCGAGTGGTCTTCCTTGCTCGGTCGAGTGAACATGGCAAATCTTCGGTGCGTATCCGTTTCACTCGGGCGAGTACGGTCCTTCACTCGACCGAGTGAGCAGTCTACTCGGCCGAGTGGGGTACTCTTGAGCTCTTTTCTTCTCCTTTTCGTCTCCTCGTCGATTCTATCAAATTCTGTCCTTCTCCACTCATCCTCTAGCGCTGGTAACTCCTCAATAAGGCCATAAACGATGCTCCGTTACACGTGCAAGTCCTTTAAGCTCATTTTTGCTCCCAATTGCTCCATATTTCCTGAAATCCGACAAAAACAAGAAATAGTGAAAAGTAACGCAATATCATCGAATAATCGTGAAAATCGCAATATGAGCAATCGAAATGGCGTGCAAACATGCAGAAAAAAGGTGTAAAATATGGACCGATCAAAATCCCCCAAGCTTACCTCTTACTCGTCCTCGAGGAATATGAGTAGAGAGACGAACTCGGGAAATGAAAACAAAGAAAATAAAATGAAAGAAAAGAATACGAAGTGGAAGGGGTCGCTTGATTATTCTCTCAGATCTCAAGCCATAAGCCACACATCACGATAACTTGGAAAATATGAATCACATGCTTTAAAGATTTCATATCTTACTTAAACACGGTACTTGCAAGCTTTTAAGAACAACAAAAGGGACTCTCTAGATTCATACAATCAATTCATATCCACATCATGTATTTCATAGAATTTAATATACAATTCATTGGCGATGCACTTTTCAATCAAAAGTTATAAATGAAGCATATAAGATACACACCAAGCATGCAATAGAGAATAGAATAAGAGTCATGACATTCACATATTTATTTCAAATCATGAAAAATATCCATATCTAATATATTTTGCAAAGTCTAAGCATTATCGAAATTCCCATTCATGCACGTCTCCACTCTAAGGTCATACTCACTCATTTGGTCAAATGAATTCACCCCCCAAGCTTAGCTTGAGGCGTCGCATCTAAAGGAATATAATAGTGGAAAATGGGATTTTTTCCTTGGTTTTTCCAAGCATTTTTGTGGCTCCGATAATGAGATAGAGAAATATATTTTTTCTTTTGGACTTTGTTTCTCATTTTTCTTCTTGGATTTTTGTAGGAGCAATTTGATTTGTATTTTTGGCTTTTGGCTCCTTTTTGGCTTTTTGGACTTTTTGGAGCAACTGTTTTCTTTTGTAGGGATTTTTGGAAAATAGATGCGATATAAGTAGCTTTAGGAGGTGAACTCAAGTGACATGTAGAGAATAAAAAGATATATGTGGAGAAAGAAATAATGTAACACTCGGTTCACTCTAAGATGTGCACGAACGGTTCAATAAAATAATACTTCAACTAAAACTCATATGTAAGCATGGATATTCTCAATCATTTCAATAAATAGTGAAGTCAAACAGTAAAGTTTACAACCATATCAAGCATGCAACAGAAGGTGAATAAGACAATAAGGCAGATGCTTCCGTTATACAATTGATGCGTGAATCTTGGTGCACTTCCAACAAAATCATATGAAGCACTAATCCATACATTCAGCTTCAATGAATACCATGCAATTACTTAGAGGAGTCATCAAAAGAAATAGATTTGCAAGCACATAAGAATATCAAGACTATAGAATACTCTAAGTAGCATGGCAAGGAATAATAAGCATCGTGATGGTTTCTAAGGCAATAAGAGATATCATCATACGAAACAAATCTAGCAAAAGGAGGAAAATAAAATAAAGATATAAAAATAAAAGAGAGGAACGAAAAGAAAAAAACAAGCACACAATATGATGCATGAACACACATAAAAGGAAAATAAGATGAAAAAATAAAAAAAGATGATGCAAAAATTTTGAAAAAATTTTAAAAACCCTAAAATAAAGTAAAAATGCAACTAATGCATTTAAATGGCATGGAAATGCACTCCCCAAGCTTAAACTTCACATTGTCCTCAATGTGATCATAGTGGAAGAATATGAGGAACAACGATAATAATAAGGGGGTGAATGAAAACTGATGAAATGAATGACATGAAATCCTAATGCAAATACATGCAAATACAATGATGCATGAGAGCGCTTTCCCCCAAGTTTATGCTAAACAACCCTATTCAAATGACTCGATCAAAAATGGCACGGCTTTGCTAAGAGAGATTGAGTCAAACGAATAAGAATGTGAGTATTCACTTAAAAGAAATGCTCGATGGGTGGTGAACAAAAAGGATGTGACACATCAAAATATAAAGATGGAAATTAATATATATAATGGGTTTGGGGTGTAAAAATTTTTGTTGCTGTCATATGAGGTGATATTTATTCAAGCAAATCTATACGGTCCTCTCGCTGTCGAGAGGATTCATGTTTATTTAAAGAATAAAATTTGACACTACTGGATTGATATCACATATAGCAAAAGGCGGATCCAGTATCTTTGCCGGTGTAGGCAACTGCTCCAACTGATCCTTCCGTGGCTCCGTCAGATGCATGTGTCCACGGACTCCAACGAACTCCAGCAATGCATCCCCCAGCATTCCCACAAGGACTCCACCTGTACCCTGCAGAGACTAGGATGCATCAGTTCGCTGCAAATAATTCACCCTCGTAATAAAAGTATTCCAAAGAGGATCGTCTATATAAATATATGAAATAAATAATGGTGGACGATACTTCCCTGGAAATAGTCCAATATCCTCTCGTGCTGTGATGGTTGTCTCCGGGGTGTCCTCTCTCAGCTGCTCAGGTAAATCTGGATCATAGCTTTGGATCTCCTCGATAGACTCATCAAAATGTGACACGTCCAAGCATACCTTCGGTCCATAATCGTATGTGTGCTGCAAAAGGTATGACGTGTCAAAAATATCTGAGTCAAAATAAATATCAAATGGAATACACGATTCAAAAATGGAGTGGGTAAAAATATCTCCCTGAGTGGGAGCAGTAAGCTCTGTGGGATAGTCCTTGACGTCAGTGGAAGGATGAGGTGGCTACGGGAGCTCTAATGGTGGAGGATAGTGCTCGGGATCCTCATGAATGGATGTGTCCTCGTCCCGATGTACGACCTCCTCGGTGATAAGCTCTGGCTCTGTGAGTAAGGCCTCATCGTCAATATGCTCTGGCTCGACAGGGTGCTCTTTTGCCTTCTCGTCAACTATCAATGTATGCTCTCTCTGAAATGGTGATGTTGGCTGCTCAGGTATGTCAACTTGTGGGGATGTATCATGTGGAGGGGAATGCCCGCAAGCAATCCGAAAATATAGTCTATCCCCCTCAAGACTAACATGGATGTCCTCCTCAATTGTTCCTGTAGCTAAAACACGGTTCATAACAAAATCTGCAAATCGTAGCTCAAATGCATCACCTACTGTAATGATCTCTGAACCGGCGAACCTCACTGACTCTAAGAGGCCTTCCAATAATCTCTGAAATGCGTCCTCCTCTGGCTGCGCATATGACTCAATTTTTGCTTCCTTCACTGCCTCTTCGTCCATCCACTCTTCATATGCAATAGCTGAATCGTAGGATGTGGGATCGACGACGGCACATTCTGGCTCTAGTAGCATGTCTGGAGATGCTTCTTGCCCATAATATGAAGAAGCAGAACTAATGTTTTTGGAAATCCCTCCAACCTTAAGCATTAGCGCATTCATTTCAAGTTCCCTCTTCACCCATTCCAATTGAAGATCGCCCTTATCAAGCCTGGCTTGTATTTCAACTTGGTGCGCATGCATCTCATCAAAAAAGTATTCTCCTGTCTGAGCACTCTAATCAAAATAGTATTCTCCCATCTGAGCACTCTGATCATAATGGTATTCTCCCATCTGAGCACTCTGATCAAAATAGTATTCTCCCATCTGAGCACTCTGATCAAAATCTGTGGTCCACGTAGTATAATCCATAGCACCTGATTAACAAAGATAAATACCTGGAGAAAAATATCAGTGGCACAAAAGAATATAGAAATGATAATAATGGTGGCGGGGGTGAAAATTCCCTTTTGTTAAAAAAAAATTTCGTAGTCTAATCAACCTAATTGTGTCAAATTGGCACCCAACGGGAAACACCTCCCCGGCAACGGCGCCAAAAACTTGATCGGCCCCGGATATACACCCGGAGAACGATTGTAGTTTTACCACAAGCGCACGGTCAAGTGACAAGCGGGTATCGAACACAAGGAGGTGGTGTTGGTTCCAATCTATCCTAGGTTGGCTCGACTACGAATGTTTTATTGGTGGAGAAGGTTATGGTATGATGTAATGACAATGGTGATGGATATCGGTGTCGGTGATAAAGATGTTGGGTAAAATATTGATTTAAATTCAATATAATAAATGTGTCCAGGGCTAGGGAATCCCCACTACGGATTATCATGCATCATTGTAAATAGTGAAACTCAATATTACTAGCTTGTGTTGCGGTGAACTAGTCGTAACTGAATATAGAACCAAGCTCACGCTCTCGCGCTATTGTCGGTCTATAGCAACCTAGCTTAGGGCACACTCTCGTGCAAACCCTAACCTAAGCCACTAGCATGAAGATCGACATCATCGTCCAATCGCACCTCGAGCCCACTCTCGTGCAAACTCGAGTTACGATCTAGGTTGTGATAGTTCGTATTCGTCCAATCTCTTGCAAACGAATATGTGTATAGATTTATAATAAAAATCCTAGCTTTGGTCCAATCTCTTGCAAACCAAGTTTAGAAAATTTCGATTATAAACCTAATTCGAATATCTAGGCCTTCCCATCGATAGGAATCCAATCTCTTGCAAACCCCAAATCGATGGAAATTCCTAGCAATCTGTGATAAATCAATCACAACCTAACCTCCTAGCAATTCTAGAAACTTAGAAATTCATTCATCACAAATTTGAAATTAGATCCATAGGGTTCATCCCCCTGCCCTAGAACATCAAATCTACTCAAGCATAGAAGTAACGTTATAGAGATCAATAAAAGACATTGCTTGCATGTAAAAAGATATCAAATCAAAGATTCAAACAACAAGAACAAGGATACTTAGCTTTGATGAAGAACTTCAATCCAATTACAAGCTTTTACATCCAAGAGGGGGCCTAGGGCATGGCCTAACCTCTAAAAAAGACTCTAAGAAAACAATATGGGAACTCCCTCTAATGACGGCTACCAACCTCTTAAATAGCCTCCCAAAACCCTAGCAAACAACCCTTCAAAACCCTCTCAAATTCGTGCCCTAAATCAGCTTGGCCGCAACTTAAAATCTGGGCCCGCAGTCACTCGGGCCGAGTGGGAATATGACTCGGCCGAGTGGAAATTCCAGCACTGCAGCATCAACTTACAGAAATTCTCTAGATTTCATCCGACCTCCGATTGGCGCGTTCTTGGCAGCGTTGGAACCATCATGAAGTATACTATCCATAAAAAATATGAGAAAAATACTTTGATTGCTAAAATGATAGCATATTTCAAAATAGTGGAAGGCTGTCTTAAAATTTGGGCGCTCGTGTCATTGGCATCACTCGGCCGAGTGGGATTCTTCACTCGGTCGAGTGGGCTTCAATACTCGGCCGAGTAGGGTCTTCTGCGGTTCTTCAAAAATTCCAGAGAGTCTGCTTAGATCTCAGGAGAAAAACCCTGTAACACTCGGGCAAGTGGGCTTCCTCACTCGGTCGAGTGGGCTTTGCCACTCGGCCGAGTGAGGCTTCTCTAAATTCCAGTAAGTTGGCCTCTTCTCTGGACGAAATCTCTGTAGCACTCGGACGAGTAGGCTTTATCACTCGGTCGAGTGGTCTTCCTTGCTCGGTCGAGTGAACATGTCAAATCTTCTGTGCGTATCCGTTTCACTCAGGCGAGTGCGGTCCTTCACTCGACCGAGTGAGCAGTCTGCTTGTCCGAGTGGGGTACTCTTGAGCTCTTTTCTTCTCCTTTTCATCTCCTCATCATTTCTATCAAATTCTATCCTTCTACATTCATCCTCTAGCACTGGTAACTCCGCAATAAGGCCATGAACGATGCTCCGTTACGCTTGCAAGTCCTTTATGCTCATTTTTGCTCCCAATTGCTCCATAGTTCCTGAAATCCGACAAAAACAAGAAATAGTGAAAAGTAACGCAATATCATCGAATAATCGTGAAAATCGCAATATGAGCAATCGAAATGGCATGCAAACATACAGAAAAAAGGTGTAAAATATGGACCGATCATTGTGTCCGAAGGACAGCTTCCCACTCACAAGGATCGACCACTTATCGACCAGGCTTCCGGTTATGAGTTGTTGAGCTTCATGGACGCCTTCTCGGGCTACAACCAGATCCCGATGGCGGGGAAGGATGAGGAGAAAATGTCTTTCATCACCGATATGGGGACCTTTCGTTATACGAAGATGCCTTTCGGGCTGAAGAACGCCGGGGTGATATACCAGCGGATGTGGGACAGGATTTTCGGCCCGCAGGTCGGGCAGAATCTGGAGGTCTACATCGACGACATGCTGGTTAAAAGCAAGAAAGCCCCAGATCACATTGCCAACCTGCGGGAGACATTCCAGAAGGTGCGCCAGTTTAACCTAAGGCTGAACTCGGTGAAGTGCGTCTTTGGAGTGCAATCGGGGAAATTCCTCGGCTTCATGATAACGAAGCGAGGGATCGAGGCGAACCCTGACAAGGTGTCGAACCTTGTCAATATGGTGGAGCCTCGGACCATCCGGGACTTGCTGCGGCTGAACGGCAGGATTACGACGATGGGAAGATTCATGTCGAAGTCAGCGGAAAAATCGCTCCCGTTCTTCAGAGTTCTGCGAACGGCCCTCGGTGCACCCAAGATCGATAGAAAAGTGATCCAGTGGGCCTGCGCACGAGCGTTCACGGAACTGAGGGCTTGCCTGCAGAGCCCTCCGCTGCTCGCCAAGCCCGAGGAGGGAGAGCAGCTAGGTTTGTACCTCGCCACCAGTGAGGAGGCCGTCAGCTCGGTCTTAATCAAAGAGGAGAAGGGAGTGCAGCAGCCGGTCTATTATGTGAGCCGGATTCTTCAGGAGGCAGAGACTCGGTACAGCCCCATCGAAAAGGTCGCCTACTGCCTGGTCGTAACAGTGAGGAAGCTCCGACCATACTTCCAAGCCCATCCCATCGCTGTCTACACCAACCTTCCCCTCGAAAAGAACCTGAAGAGTTTAGAGCGGTCGGGCAGAGTGCTAAATTGGAGTGTTGAGCTCAGTGAGTTCGACATAACCTACAGACCTGGACGACGATCAAGGGCCAGGCCCTGGCGGACTTCGTGGTGGAATGCACTATCGAAGACCTCCCAGAGAACCTGCCAGAAGCACCACCAGTGGCTGCTTCCCCACAGACAATGGGGGTAGCTGGACCCTCGGAGCCCGCCCAGGAGGGAGCGGGCAAATTGTGGACCATTCACATCGACGGGTCAGCGACAGGATCTGGGACCGAGGCAGGCATCGTCATCCAAACCCCCAACGGATGCCTGCTTGAGTACGCCCTGCGCTTCGATTTCCCGACAACCAACAACGTCGCGGAGTACGAGGCCGCGGTCAATGGGCTGAAGCTTTGCAGGCTATGGGGGCGACGAACGTGCTGCTGCTTAGTGATTCATGGCTCGTCGTCCAACAGGTCCAAGGGAGCTTCGAGGCCCAAGAAGAGATGATGAAGCGCTACCTTAAGCGCATCCAGGTCGAGCTCCAAAAATTCAAGAGAGCGGAGGTCCAGCACTTACCTCGCTCCAACAACCTTCGGGCAGATGCCATGTCAAAGCTGGCCTCCTCTTCTGCGGTCGAGATCGGGAAGGCCATCTACATCGAGAGTCTGCTGACACCTACCATCGAAGAAGAGGAATTGATGTGCGTCGGCCAGATGATGACGTGGATGACCCAAATTATGCAGTATTTGGAGACGGGGGCCCTGCCTGAGGAGCGGCTGTAGTCCAAGAAGGTTGAAAGGCGGGCTCTGTCATTCGCACTCTTCGATGGAGTCTTATACCATCGGTGTCGCACGAGCTTCGACGTCCTACCTTACTTGAAGTTTCTGGGGCCGGAGCAAGCCGAACAGGTCATCTGCGAAGTGCATGAGGGCTTCTGCGGAAACCACTATGGCGGATGCACCATCGCCCACAAGATAATGCGCCAAGGATACTACTAGCCGACTATGATCCACGACACGGCCCGGTATGTCAAGAAGTGCGAGGCATGCCAGAAGTTTGGCAGACATACGTCGGTACCTCCCGCTGACCTAGTGCCCATCTTGAGCCCGATCTCGTTCGCCAAGTGGGGGCTCGACATCCTCGGACCCATTCCAAAGGCATCCGGAGGAAGAAAGTACCTGGTCGTCGCCGTGGACTACTTTACCAAATGGGTCGAGGCAGAACCTTTGGTACGCATCGTGTGGACGGATATGAAGGGCTTTATTTGGAAGTACGTGATCTGCCGCTTCGGGATACCTCATTCTATAGTAACAGAGAACGGTAGGCAGTTTGACTGCGAAGGCTTCTGAGACTTCTGTTCAGGCTGGGGGATCAAGCTTCATTTTGCATCTGTTGCCCACCCGCAGTGCAATAAGATGGCGGAGGCAGCGAACAAATGCATACTCGGTCCTCTGAAGAAGAAAGTCGATGCCGCCTTCGGGACATGGGTGGACGAGCTACCGGGAATTCTCTGGTCGTATCGTACCACCCACAAGGCGTCGACCGGAGAGAGCCCGTTCATGCTGACATTTGGGGCGGAAGCGGTCGTTCCCGTAGAGATTGGGGATGAGACACTTCGGTTGCGGTACTTCGACCAAGACATCAACGTGGATGGCACTCTCTTTGACGAAGTACGAGATCGAGCTCTGACGAACCTTGTTCGACATAGCCAAAGGATGGCCCGGCACTACAACTCCCGGGTGAAGAAATGGACCCTTAGAGTCGGCGACTTGGTCCTCAAAGACGCCACCTTCAAGCCCGAGACCACTCGCCAAGGGAAGCTGGCCGCAAAATGGAAGGGGCCCTACAAGATCATCGACATCGTCGGGCCGGCCACATACATCTTGGCGACCTTGGATGGGAGAGAACTGGCTCACCTGTAGAACGTGGACCATCTCCTGAAATATTATCAATAATTGTGAGTCTTTAATAAAATACCTTTTATTTTTTCTGCGCATTTTCAAATCTTGCCATCTCCACTTGAAAGTTTTAGTTTAAGACACAAGACCTGGGGCAGGATCTGTCCTCGCCACCCAAACCAGAGAAGGGCATGGGCCGAGCTACGCGCTCGCTCCCCCCTCAAGTAAAGACTCAGGGGCAAGCCTAACAAGCTTCGCCACCCAAACTGGAGAAAAAGGGCACGTGCTAAGCTATGGCTCCCTCCCCCCACGAAGACTCTGGGGAAGTATCCGTTCTCGTCACCCAAACCAGAGAATGGCACGGGCCGAGCCACGCGCTCGCTTTCCCCCTCAAGTAAAGACTCCGGGGCAAGCTTAACAAGCTTCGCCACCCAGACTGGAGAAAAAGGGCAAGGGCCATGCTACGGCTCCCTCCCCATACGAAGACTCTGGGGCAGGATCCATCCTCGCCACCCAAACTAGAGAAGGGCACGGGCCGAGCCATGCGCTCGCTCCCTGACGTCCCCGGCTTTCAAGTCTCATGCAGAGTGCAGTTGGATTGGGGGATAGCAGATTTAAACTATTTGTACCGCAAATGCACGGTGTTGTAGTATGGCTTGGGGTTGAACACAGGGAGGCATGGTTGTGCTTGTTTCTAAGAGGAACCAATTCACCCTACGGGTGAGCTAGCCTGATCGATAGATGGTTTGTCACAAATTGTAGATATGAGGGTTAAACAATATAAAGGGAAACCTAGGACTTCGGTTTCCACCCTATCATGTGTTCTCACTATTACGACCGATGGATAGGAATACGATCGGAATTAGGGTTTAGTGGTGAGACGTTGCCTCTAAGAGTGATACCAGCGTCCCATGGGCCCGATATTCCGGTCGGTGCCCAGGATGATATGCCGGACTACCCGGGTTCGGTTAGTGGGCATTCCCATGTCCATTAACACTGACCGACTCCGTGAGCACTAAGCTCGCAACGATAACTCTAAACATCCCATCCTACCGCTTTCGATCGCTAGGATTAGATGTCTACGCTAAGGGCATGAACTATGGCTAGGGAGTCAACCGCCAAGTTTATTCCCCCTTGGCCCTACGGTCAAAGGCAGTCTTTTTCCCGCCGATGACAATGAAACACCCCGCGTAACCTTTAAATTCCCAATCACTATCGAAATCCTAATCCTATGGACGCATCAGGGAGAACCCACGAAGGGGTTTCTACCAAAAACCCAGATTTGGGAACTACTCACACATTTTAGTTAAAAAGCAATCTAATTGAAAATCAACCATAAAAATCATAATCAGGAAATTGAAACACGGTAGTAGCAATGCAATTAAGACTATATTAAAGTTTGACAAAGATCAGAGAACTTACAGATAACAATAAAATTCCAGCCGTCACAAATAGAGAAAAAGACAGAAAAAATACACAGCTCTCGTTTCTGAAAACGTAGGCAGCTATATATAGAAATCGACTTCACCCGATCGGTTGATGAATCAATCGATCGGGTGAGCTGCTACGTGCTTCGGCTGTGAGCTTCAGAAATTTCACCCGCTCGCTTGACCCGGCCGGTTGGCGCAAGCGGGTCGTCGTTTGAAGGGATGCGGTCATCAGGTGAACCGATCGGTTGAGTTATCAACCGATCAGTTGGAATTATCGCCCAAAAGAACAGAGACTTCAGTCGACTTGGCACGGTCAGCGGGCCGTCAGGTGAGCTCTCCGGGTCGTCGTTCGTAAAATTTGCTACAGATGAACCGATCGGGTGAAGGTCACTCGATCGGTTGGAATTCAGCTCCAATTTCCCGAGAAATCTGTTGGGAGGAACCGGTCGGTGAATCGGTCGGTTGACTCTTGCACTTCGCTTCAGCTTCTGTCCGGGTCGGACACGTGTGCATCACCCGGTCAGTTGGCTGTGTCCAACCGATCGGGTGGGGGATGAAAGATGGCAATCTTCGTTGTTTGGCCCCCTGGATCGTGCGTGACTCCTTCCATTGCTCCAGGGACTTATGATATCTTCGTTATGTGTCTCCTACGCTGGCAATCTCCTGCAAACACACAAAAGAACGGAAAAGTGAAAGAAAACTAGAAAACACGAGAAAATTGATACGGGACGACGGAAAATAACGGAAAAACACAAAGAAGACGTGCGTGAATATATAAAATATACACACACGTCAAAATCCCCCAAGCTGAACCCTTCCTCGTCCTAGAGGAAGACGAGTGAGAGTAGGAGCTCGGAGGGAGAAAATAGAGAGAGGGAGAGAAAAAGAAGTCAAAATCCCAAATCGCCCGTCAGGGCCAACAAAATCAAAAACGCCACACCTTGCGAGCAAGCGACAAATCACAACACTAAACCAAAGAAAACGAGTCCAAACAAGTGTCGTGGGCCCACGTGGTGAAGCGTGAGTGAGTGTGGTCGCGTGCTAGCAGACGATGTTACTATCTACAGTGTGCAATAAAGCTCCATATACACATGTCCAAGAAAAGACCCAAATATCGATTCGATTTGAAATAAGTGGTGAATATATCGCTCAAGCATGCATGAGAACAGAGTAAGAATCGAATCGTATCATGCGTCAGGGACTCCACAACTAGGGACTAGGAAATCACCTCACTATCGCCTAGATAATAGCTAAAAGGTCCCCATTCCAAGTGTTTACGAAAACGATGGGGGTTGAGATGATGTGGAGAAGAACACTCGGTGCAAATTCTCGCCTTCCCTTTATTCTCGGTAGGAAGGAAAATATTCACACAGGAATTTTTTGGGTTTTGGATATATGTATTTTTTTGGGTTTTTGGCTATATATATATATATTTTTCTTCTTTTCTCTTTTCCTCTCTTTTTGGGTTTTTCTTTTCTCTCTTTTTTTTGGAATTTTGGACTTTTGGGTATATACATGTGTGTACTCTCCTAAGTGGGAGAACGGTACACGACGAGGGGGTTTGCACCAAGTAAAATAAAAAAGAAATCGGATTCTAGACACTTGGGCAAGGGAGATTTTCTTCGCTAATCAGAGCATAGGCTAAATGGGTTATCCTAGTCCTAACTGTGGAATCCCGATACATGCGAAATGAAATATACGACATAAATATAGCATGCATATAGAGGCAGACAGGAGAAGCAAATACCACATATTCAAATCGAAACATGATAATCTAGGGGTCATTCCAGGACAGGTATATAAATCAAAATCGCAAAGTAGAAGCACACCGTAAGCTAGACACGACACACGACTCACACAGAAGCAAAATGGACCCACGATGCATGAAATGCAAGAGGACTCAGCTTCCTAGGGTTAGTGAATGTGATTATCGAAGCCATGCTAGGTGTGTATGTGATTCTGTGGCAATTCATCATTTGGGGTCATATCTAGGAGAGAGAGGAGAAAAAGGAAAGAAAGAAAAAGAAAAACACGGTGAAAACGACTCAAAAACGAAGAAAAAGACACAAGACGATGCACGAAGTGCAACTCCCCCCAAGCTGAAACTTGCATTGCCCTCAATGCAATAAAAGTAACTACGGGAGGGCAATGAAAATGGGGGGAATACGCACCGACACAAAGAGGAATGAAAAACGAGAAAAACACACATACGAAACTGAAAAATAAAGAAGTAGGAAAAAGAAATACAGAAAATAAACGATAGAAAATCACACCACACGACATATATAAACAAACACACCACACAGAAAAAAAACGACAAAACACACACACAAAATCGACTTCCCCCAAGCTGGACATAATAGTGCTAGCAATATGATATGCTCATGACGATGCAGAAATATGCTAGGGGAAGTGAATCGGAGTTGCTTTCGGTAGAATGGTAAGGAGATGGCGAGGAGGGCGGTGAATAATGGTAGAAGGAATCCTCTGAGGACGAAGGAGAGGGTGTGCGAATAGGAGAGGGAGGAGCAACAGGCTGGACCCCCGGAGGATTGAAATTTATCGGTGGATCGTGGTGGATAATGATGGCACCGGATGAACTGACACACGGGTGCCAATCGGGAGGATCCAAGGGTGGAAAGTGTACAAGTGTGGCGTACCAAGGATCTGGGTAGAACTCCCATGGTAGATGTGAAATGTGTAAGGGGAGACGCTCTGGAGATGAGAGTGGGAGGATGGCAAAAGGAGTGTTGGCAGGACTGTAGAGGTAGACTGCACTCTCCTCACCAAAGGGAGTTAGCATACCGATTTCGATCAAGTAGTCACGATCGATACGACTACGTCCTAGTAGAATAGGGAGGTGGGGCGGCAGCCTCAAAACACAGCTAACAATAAGAGTAATCATCCCACTGCAGCAGATAGATCCAGAGGTTGCGCGGCTAACAGATAAGATCTCGTGGATGATCCAATGAGCGGTGTTTATGGGTAATGGGATATGACCATGAATCATGTCGTGGGACATGGCGTAAAGAAAGAGGAGCTCATCCCGAGACACCGTGGAAACATCCACACGAGAGAAAATGGTGTTGGCAAGGAAGCAATGGGCGAAGCGGTAGCACGGATGTATGATGTAGGAGGCGAGAGCTACCGAGGGAAAAAGTGGCATACCGGGTTAACCGTTGCCAGACACAATCGTCACGAAAGTAAGAAAAGATATCAGACTGATCGTGAGTTGAACATTCAGCATGACGATCGGGGTGAGGGAAATTCAGAATATTGTTAAGCTCCTGAAAACTCATGGAAAAATTGCCATTGAAGGCGCGGAAGGTGAAACCAAACTCGGACACTTCCAGAGAACTGAGGAACTCGAGTGTGAGATTCCTATGTGTGTGCGCATGGGTATGTAGAAGGTAATCGTAACCTATGAAGCGATAAAATGCACGGACTCCCGGAAAGAGTCCAAGAGATTCGAGAGTGGGGGAATCGGTGAAAAGAGTCACTACTACAAAAAGGACCTTTAATAGCACACCTTTAATAGCGCTTGCCAATTATAAGCGCTGTTAATTAGAGGCACATATAATAGACAGCGCTTCTTTTTGCAAGCGCTGTTAAAGGTCGGAGAATAGACAGCGCTTCTTTCTACAAGCGCTGTTAAAGGTCGGATAATAGACAGCGCTTCTTTCTGCAAGCGCTGTGTATTAGAGGCACAGATAATACACAGCGCTTGTAGAAAGAAGCGCTGTTAAAGGCCCCCCTTTAACAGCGCTTGTCTGTGCAAGCACTGTTAAAGGCCCCCCTTTAACAGCGCTTGCACAGACAAGCGCTGTTAAAGGGGGCCTTTAACAGCGCTTTCATAAACAAGCGCTGTTAAAGGCCACCCTTTAACAGCGCTTGTATCTGCAAGCGCTGTTAAAGACCACCCTTTAACAGCGCTTGTTTGAAACAAGCGCTGTGAAAGTTATATACATTTACGCTCAGCTCAGCGGTTCGCAATTTCGCGATACCCGCGCGCGTAACCCTCTCGTATAACCCTCGTCTCAGGCCTAAATTAATTTCCCTCTCGTATAACCCTCTCGTATAACCCTAAATTAATTTCCCAACCCTCGTCTCAGGCCTCCTCCTCCTCCTCCCGGCCATCTTCGACCTCCCCCTCCTCACAGGCGTAGTCCAGTTCGATCGATTCGGGCCGTTCTACTTCTCAGCGGCGTCTCCGACCGTTGCTCGAAAGGGGAGAAGCGGGAATTTAGGATACCGGCATCGAGGGCTCCAGAAGCTTGCCGTTTTAGATTCCAACCCTTAATTTCTCATCGTCGAGGCTGATCCTAACCATCGTCGAGGCTGATCCTAAACCCTAACCCGATTCCAGAAGCACGCGCAAACCCCAACCATCAGGTAATCACATGATCTTTTCTTTAGTGGGTAACCTTTACCTGATTCCAGAAGCTTGCCGTTTTATATTTTAAGGTCTCTCAATTTTAAAAATATTTGCGACAATTCTTCAGGTAATCACATGATCTTTTCTTTTTGACACTCTCACCTCCTACTTTGCAGTGATTTCTTTTTCTCCGTTTGTTTTGCTGGACTTTGTTGGATAGTATTAACAACTATAGGGTTGCATAAAGATGGTGTAAAAGAAGATTCCTTGTTTGCTCTAACTATTCAAATTTAGGATCGTCATGTTGCTGTGTGTTTCTAGCTACATACTAATGTAATTTCTTATTGGTTTCTTTTTTGTAAATTACGGCCTGAAGTAAGAGCTGATTGGATACAATTCAACTCTTTTTTGTAAATCTTATATACAGGGTTATCCTGAATATGAGGAATGTGATTCCAGTACCTTGGTTCGATCTGCCCATACCTTGGACTATAGTGAAGTAATACATTCTTTTCTGAGCAACGAGTGTTTGTTTGATCTATTAGGCCATCAAGCATTAATATTGACTTATTACATTTTAGGTGGAAGAAGAAGATACGGAAGAAGAAGACAACAACGAACAGTTCTTTACTGACTCCGAAGATTATGACAGCGATAGTTTTGATTATGACAATGAAAAGTGAGTTCTGAGGCAGAAATTTTGTTGGTGTCATAGGCCGAATTCTATATAATTATTCCCTGCGACAGAAGGCATATATCAAGGGATCTTATTGCAAGTAAGGATATCCATCTCAATTGCATTAATTGTTTATTTCCTGTTGATAGTAATCTAGTTTATCCTAGAAGCATTGTCTTTCGATGAAGTCCAAGGATGTCGTGCTTCATCGAAAGCACATCTGTGGATGGCCAGACTTCCTTGAAGCCTATCTGTATTCTATTTTTAGGACGGACATTATACTTGTTCATTCCTATCTTTTTGACATGGAAGAATGCATGTTTTCTGGGAACAATTAGAACTGCACAGAAGTTAGTATCCTTTATTTTGTGGGTGGATTCTTGCCTCTTGATAGTAACATACAAATAAGAATTGTTGTTTAGGGTTTAACATCTTAATTCATGAAAAATAACACAGATGGACCATCTTATTATCTGACCCGTGATAATAATGATCATTCTGACCCGTGATAAATGAAATATCCGTGTTATGTTTCGAGTAATTGGTGTAGAACATGCTACCTTGTCGCGCTCTATATCCCTCTTATTATCTGCCATAGATGAACCATCTGTGTTATTTTTCTTGTAGTTGGCATTTGTAGATCATGCAATCTTATGTGCTGTATGTCCAACGATCAACCTATTTTGGGTTTGAAACTCAGGTTTATGGTTGGGTGTTGCTTTTTGAGGGACATGATGGCTGTGATTTTGACCCAGGGACCTTGTTTAAATGCCTTTCCCATCGCTTCATCGTTCCATTTTTAGGCTTTGCACAACAGCTAAAGTTGATGGTACTGCCGGTTCTGGCTCGTTCCTTCTGTTGATATGCAGCATCTGAATGTTTTTCTCCTGGCAGAATTAGGTCCTGCATGCAATGGCTTGAATAAAATAGATGTTTCTTGGACTAAAAGTACATTAAACTTTGAAAAAAAATGCAAACCTGTACTTGATGATTAATATTTAGTAAATGATGATGATTATTTTAATGAGGAATGCATCAATGTTATCTGGAAATTATTAGAGATTCATTATAGTTTAACTAAATTAATTGAATTTAAATTATCTTTCTAAGCATCATTTGCGTGTTTATGCCTAATTGTCGCCTGTTACTTCATAGCAGTTGGAGAATGCAACTTAAACGAAGAGGGCAAATTGACCAGCAATTATTATGTCCAAGTATTCATGAACTAAGGCTGTTTCATACGTTGGCGTTGAAATAAGAATTGTTGTTTAGAATATCGACAGCAATAAGAACATAAGCAACGTCACAATATTTAGTATTATATACACAATCTGCAACTGTAAGGGTTAAGTATCAGGTTCAAGATTAGCCATGTGAAGAAAGTGCTCTTCAAAAAAGTCATGGGTGAGAGGTCAGGATCTGTATCATATCAAATATTCAAGAGCAGAGTGATTGAGAGATGAAAAGAGGGTATTTTTTTTGCTGCAAATACTTCTAGGATATATACATGAATATTTCTCAAACGGTATGTAGTTTACTCATATATATATCTAAAAGCATGCTAGTCTACACTATTTCGATTTGGTATGTTTAGCATGTATTCATGTATTAACATACTCATATATATATATCTAAAAACACAAGATCTTTATTCATGTAAAACATAATGTAAATATGAAATCGCTTTGCCTCTTTTTGACAAAAGAAAATGGTTTATAGATTATTTTACTATTAGGTGCTATTATATATATAACTAAAAACAACTTCGTGTTACTTGCAGGAGTAAATACTTTTGTGATTGGTCTTCTCTGAGGCCTACTTTGATATAACGGTGCCATTGCCATCTGCTTGTTTTATCTCCAGGTTAGCCTTCTACTTTCATTCAGACCTTCACCTCTCAAATAACAAAATAACTAATGTTAATAATTTTTTTGTTAGATTGATAAATATGGATCGAAAATGGATGTCTGCAAATCGTTTATCGAAAGAATACGAGGATGGAGTGAAAGAGTTCATTAGATTTGCAGTTGATCATGCAGAAAATCCAAGGAAAATCATATGCCCCTGTTTAAAGTGTTGCTATGCAAGGGGAGTTAGCGAGGATGAGTTGAAAGATCATTTAGTGTGCAATGGAATTGATCGAAGTTATACATGTTGGACAAGACATGGTGAGACAAGAGAAGAGTGCAGTGAATTTGGAAGTACAGAGAGGTATGCTACAAGTGATACAAACACAAATACATATGATGACGATCGCCTAGAAGAGATGGCAAATATGGTTGAAGAGGATCTCCGGGATTGTCCTGAAATGTTTACGAGGTTGGTAAGTGATGCGGAGAAGCCATTGTACAGTGGTTGTACTAAGTTCAACCGATTATCGGCGGTATTAAAATTGTATAACTTGAAAGCGAGCAATGGATGGTCTGATAAGAGCTTCACAGAGTTACTCATAATTCTAAAGGATATGTTGCCAGAAGATAATGTGCTTCCTAGTCGAACATATGAGGCTAAGCGAATGTTATGCTCTATAGGCATGAGCTATGAGAGGATTCATGCTTGTCCTAACGATTGCATCTTATTTCGTAATGAATATGCATCGTTAAACATGTGTCCTAAATGTAATGCCTCACGATATAAAAGAAAAGAATCAACTCCAGTGAAGGTGGCATGGTATTTCCCCATAATACCGAGATTTAGGCGCATGTATCGCAGTCCAGAAGATGCAAAACACTTGACGTGGCATTCAAATGAACGGATTAAAGATGGCATGTTCCGTCACCCGGCAGATTCTCCTCAATGGACAAAATTTGATCACGATTATCCTGAATTTGGGGAAGAAGCAAGAAACCTACGAATTGCATTGTCTACCGACGGAATGAACCCACATGGTATTCAAAGTAGTTCCCACAGCACATGGCCAGTGATTTTGATGATTTATAATCTACCTCCATGGTTATGCATGAAGCGCAAGTACATGATGTTGTCTATGTTAATTTCTGGGCCTAAACAACCAGGAAATGATATAGACATATACTTGTCTCCATTAATTGAAGATTTGAAACAAATGTGGGACACAGGTGTAGAGGTGTACGATGGGTACAAGAAAGAGAATTTCAACTTGAGGGCTATGTTATTTGGCACAATTAATGATTTTCCAGCATATGGTAATCTGTCAGGATATAGTATCAAAGGAAAGTGTGCATGCCCTTTATGTGAAGAGAGTACGTATTGGATGCGGTTGGAACATTGTAAGAAGAATGTCTTCCTCGGACATCGTAGATTTTTACCCGTGAGGCATAGTTACCGGTGGTTGAGGAAAGCATTCAATGGGAATACAGAGGAATGTAGAGCTCCTGTGCCATTGACCGGTGATAAGCTGTTTGAAAAGGTAAAGAATTTAAGTAGTAATTTTGGTTAGCCATTTGCAGGAGAACTTGTCACCAGCGGGTGGAAGAAAAACTCTATTTTCTTTGAATTACCATATTGGAAGTCATTGTATGTAAGACATTTCCTTGATGTGATGCATATTGAAAAGAATGTTTTTGAAAGTGTTATCGGGACGTTGCTTAATGTTCCAGGAAAGAGTAAAGATGGGATAAATGCGAGGTTGGACATGGTAAGTATGGGAATGAGGATAGAATTGGGACCGGTAAAGAAGGGAAAGCGTACATATCTACCTCCTGCAGTTCATACTCTATCTAGGAAAGAAAAAAAAGTTTTTTATAAGTTTCTCGATGGAGTTAAAGTTCCAGAGGGATACTCGTCAAACATTAGAAGCCTCGTATCTATGAAAGATCTCAAGTTAAAAGGTCTAAAATCTCATGATTGTCATGTTTTGATGGAGCATTTACTACCAGTGGGTATACGTTCCATTTTGCCAAAAAAAGGTGAGGGTGACCATCACAAAACTATGTTTCTTCTTCAGGGCAATTTGCAGTAAAGTTATTGATCCTGGAAAGTTACCGGCATTGCAAAAAGAAATTGTTGTCACATTGTGTGAGCTTGAGATGTATTTACCACCATCCTTCTTTGACATAATGGTTCATCTGACTGTTCACCTGGTTAGAGAGACACAATTGTGTGGACCAGCCTATATGAGATGGATGTACCCGATCGAGCGCTATATGAAGATATTAAAAGGGTATGTGAAAAACCGTAGTCGACCAGAAGGTTGTATGGTTGAGCGTTACATAGTTGAAGAAGCTGTTGAATTTTGTACAGAGTACCTCAGCAATGTTGATTCCATAGGGCTTCCAAGGTCTTGTCACACATGAAGAATATCAGGGGAAGGGATTAAGGGAGGTGATGTAGTGCTCATATCAAGGACAGAGTGGGAGCAAGCACATTTATATGTTCTGCACAATGATGTTGAAGTTGAGCCGTATGCTGAAAGACACAAGGAACTACTTCAAAATTCAAACCCAAATAGGAATGAGAATTGGGTAACAAGAGAACACAATCGGTCTTTTATAACATGGCTGAAAGAACAAGTCTTTGGAGAGTTGGCTATAAATAGAGCTTCAGTTTCAGATAGATTGAGATGGTTAGCAAATGGTCCAAGTGTACACATTTTTTCTCACAATGGTTACCTTATTAACGGGTACACATTCTACACTAAAGATCATGATGATCAAAGTACAATGCAAAACAGTGGAGTGACTCTTGTAGCTGAAGCTATGCACATCTCTAGTGCAAAAGACAGAAATCCCATATATGCAAATATGTCATACTTTGGTGTTATTGAACGCATATGGGAGTTGGATTATAGTATGTTTCGATTGGCTGTGTTTGGTTGTAAGTGGGCAGACAACAATAATGGGGTTCAAATTGATGAGTTAGGGTTCATGCGGGTGGATCTCAATAGGGAGGGGTATAAGGACGAGCCTTTTATTTTAGCTTCGCAAGCTCAACAAGTATTCTATGTCACAGATCCCACTGATGTGAAGTGGTCCATTGTGTTGTTGAATAACAAATTAAATGACTGTCGTAGCCAAGCACATGAAGATATCAATACTGAGGATGATCCTTTCTAAGGGACATCACAATCACTTGATATTGATCCTACTGTAGATGATGGTTTCTATATGAGAGATGATCATGATGAGGGGATTTGGGTCAATCCGTCATTTCATGTCATGAAGGGACAAACAAGTATTAATCCAACAAGGAAAAGGAAAAGATTAACCTAATTAAGTTCATACGACTTTTTATGGTGAGTGATATTGTATATTGATCTTAATTCATTTTTCTTGCATCTTTTCTTGTGAACTAACAATTTAATGTTGTTTTACTTTGTTGTAGATAAATGTCTTCTAGTGATGACAACTGTGTTCCCCTTGATGGTGATGCTCCTAATATTGAGGAAAGTGTTATTAAACGTGGAGTGACCGCTATGGAGGGAGTTATTCGTGCACGCAGCAAAGGGATATCATTTAAGGTATTCTACTTACAAGTTTTTATTATTTAATCATATTAATTTTCATCAACATATATTCATTTTCTTATTCTATCATTGTTATTAGGTTGGATGGAATGATAGGGGTCAACCAATTGATCCTAACAGTGCTATATTTGTGAGTTATATTGGGGCAATTACCCGACAGATGGTGCCAATAACATGTGATAACTGGAAATCGTCGGCTTTAAAAGTAGTGAAAGAAAACATCTGGAAGGATATACAGGTAATATACATACTCTCATATGTTTTTATTCTTATACAAACATACTAACACAATTGAGCACACTTTTGTAGACATCTTTCATTGTTGATGATAGTCATCGGAGATATATTCTTAAAGAAGCAGGCAAACTTTGTAGAAATTTCAGAACATACTTAACAAAGAATTATGTTTATGATGAAAGTGGTAGTGTTATTGAGCATCCTCCACATAAGTATCCTTTCATATCTGAAGATCAATGGAGAGCGTTTGTTGCTAAACGTCAGTGCGATGAATTTAAGGTAATGTTACTCATTTTGAGGAATCTGACTAAACATATTACTTTGTATTAATATAGTTGCTTTGTGCCTAAATAGATGCGAAGCACTCAAAATCGAAAAAGAGCATTAAATCATATGTACCCATATAGAAAGGGCCGTATGGGTTACGCACGCCTTGAGCAAAAGATGGTAAGTATGCAAAAGATATAACGTTCAAGATGTTAGAAATGATTTTCAATCAATTTATTAATTATCTTAATTGTCTGAATGTACAGTTAAAGGAGTCAGAATCAAATGACACATCCATAGCCCGTCATGATTTATGGAAGGGTGCTCGTGTAAATAAGTTAGGAGTGGTTGATAATGAAAATGTTCAGCAAGTGTGTGAGAAAATTGTAAGTATGATATCATTTTACTCTAGTTCTTTTATTATTTTCTTATTTTATCACCACTGATGTACATGTTACCTTTCAAATTTATGTGCCAGGAGACCATTTCACAAACTACATCACAGGATCAGTTACAGGACTCGCAGGATATACTTTCTCGAGTCTTAAATGTCCCAGAGTATCCTGGACGGGTTAGAGGTTATGGATTCGGGCCGCCAGTAAAAGATTGTTTCCCAAGTGAAAAGCACAGAAGAAATAATGATAACGCGGACGTGAGAGAAACAGTGGCATTGCTCTTAGAGAAGATGAAAGTATTTGAGAGTATGGGTCACACCAAAGAATTAGCTACAATCAGCAAAAGTGGTAGTTGCACGCTTCTTTCCTGTAATATTCCTGAAGTAAGTGTTTTTCTATTAAATTATTGCATTTACAAATAATTAATTCAAGATATTATTAGCAAAATACATTCCTGTATGATTAACAACATTAATTGATGTTTTCTTTATGAAATTTTTGTTTTAGGACATCTCATCATGCAATTTCTATTTATCATCCCCAACACATCGCATAGTTGGGAAGGGAAAGGTCTTCAATCGTCCTGATGATAGAAAACTACACAATATATCATTACCCATGACTCATATGAAAGTTATGGTTGAACATGTGATAGAGTCAGATGCACCACTACCAATACCTATAGAGGATGCATGAGTCATGGTAGTAGGTGATGCGATTGGTACTTTTGTTGCATGGCCAACCAACCTTATTGATTTGGTCTCTACGGTAAGACTTCTTATAGTATACATTAGATTCTTATATTGTTGTTTCATTATTTTCTAACCAAATGATTCACTTAAATGATTTCCCATACAGATGCCCGCAAAATCTAATGTCAAAGAGTCGGTTAAAACAAAGGAGTCAGGTACTCCTAAAAAGAAACAAGAAAAAGTAAAGGTAAAACATCAGGAGCCCTCCCATGCTGGTCGTGCAACTAGTAAAAAGAAACACGAAAAAGTAGAGTCAAAACATCAGGAGTCCTCTCCTGCAGTTGCTGCAAATAATCTCTCCATGTATTGCAATTTTATTCAGATATATGCTACACAAAAGCTTCAAGGTGGTGCGCTGTTACAAATAGACATGGAGAGAGACACTTTTGGTATATCATATATGGAGTTAATTAGTCATCAAATTGTCAATGAACTTCTTCAACACGAGTGGTTGGATTGTCCGGTAATCTGTGTATATATCAGGTACTTTAAGTAAACAATTTTTAGAATTTCATTTCAATTAAACGTTGATATTATTGATAACTTATTTTTAATCTTCATTCAAGGTACTTGTACTATGAGTTGGTTGTCAACAGACAAAACACAAGGAGATTCTCATTCTTATGCCCACATAACGCATCTTCTTTTGTTGATGAGCCAACGAAGTATATAGCCGATGCACTTATTGAAAATAACGAGACATGGAAGTTATTCTTGGCACCATATAATACAGGGTAAATAACTTTTTAATATATTTTATTTAATTTAATGAATTCCTAAGAATGTAGTCACTTAGAATTTGCTAACTACTTTTGTAGGGGTCATTTAATGAATGCCTAAGAATGTAGTCACTTAAAGGCCCCCTTTAACAGCGCTTGTAAAGCGCTATTAAAACCAACCCCCCTTTAGCAGCGGCGAGATAGACAATGCTTGTAAAGCGCTATTAAAGACCTTATTTAAGCGATGTTAAAGGTCCATTTTGTAGTAGTGAGTAGGTCGCATTGGGGGATGAAGAAGAGATTGCAAACGATCGGATTGCTCTTCAGAAGAAGGGTTGATGCCAAGGAAAGAAGGGGAAAGGGGCCGTATATATAGGGGATGTCTGCGTGACGATGAGGCAATCTCCTTTCCCTTCCTAGACATCGTGACGGCGTGGGGGAAGAATGATAAAGTGTGATATAGTGTCTATGAAGCTGATGAAGCAGATGAAGTGTGTAGACACAAATTTAAGATCTTGCATATAATTGAAAGAAATGTGAAGAGTGAAAAGAGGATACCCATCAATGTTGTAAGATCAAGCACCCGAAAGACCCCACGCGGTATAATGAAGTGATTTGGGAAGCCGTCGCTAGATGATCCGACAAGAACTGAAATTTTCGAAAATTTGGGGGCTAGGGTTAGGGTTTGGACGTTTGGCGAGTGAATGTTGTTTATGGGAAGGGTGTTGATGGTGGGGGAGTACGGGAATGAATGAGGGTGTGGATTTAGGGGTGGAGGGGTTGCTGGAGGAGATCAATTTGGAAGATGGAGGAAGGGGAGACGTGCGAACGGAAATGTGGGGGGGGGGGTGAATAAGACCGGGTGAGGGGGAGTATGTATAGGGGCGAAAGCGAACCGATCGGGTGATAGTTCACCCGATCGGTTGGGTAAGTTTCAAAAATCTTCTGTCGGTCAACAACTACAGGTGAACCGATCGGGTGAGTTTTCACCCGATCGGTTGACCCCATCCCAAATTTTACCGAGATCACTGTGCTTTTCACCTGGACGGCCACACGACCACTACCTCTATCAACCGATCGGTTGATCTAAATCCCAAAAAATCCGAGAGTTCAGCTCTTCTCACACGATCTGCCACCCGGTCTCGGTTTTCTCCACCCGTCCGGTTCGCTGAAGAGAAGATATAGGGCTTTTTCTGATACGTCCTAACCGATCGGTTGAGAGCTCAACCGATCGGTTGGTGGCTTGTTACCTGCAAAAGTCCACAAATAGCATAAGTCTCTCGACGAAAGTTCCCGTTGCTGAATTTATTCAATAAAATAAGAAAAATAAACCTAAAAATAATCCTAAAAACAAAGGTGAGGGTTAAGAACATGGGTTGCCTCCCATGAAGCGCTTTTGTTTAACGTCGTTTGCTCGACGCCTCATTTTAGTGGTCAATTAGGATCCGGAGGGTTTGAAGACGAGTCATCGGTCGTTGAGATTTCGACCGGAGAGAATGCTGGTTCTCCTACCGCATAATGTTTTAGGCGCTGCCTGTTGATCTTGAACGGCTTATCTCTTCCCATTATCTCAATAGCGCCGTGCGGGAAAACCTTGGTGACGCGGAAGGGTCCCGACCACCTCGACTTGAGCTTTCCGGGAAAAAGCTTCAGCCTCGAGTTGAATAGGAGAACTAAGTCTCCTTCCTTGAATTTCATCTTCAGGATGCACTTATCATGCCACCGCTTCAACTTCTCCTTGTAGATCCGGGCATTTTCATAAGCATTGAGCCGGATCTCATCGAACTCATTAAGTTGTAGCTGCCGGTGGCCTCCAACCTCCTTGGCGTCAAAATTAAGTTTCTTGATTGCCCAAAACACCTTGTGTTCCAATTCCACGGGTAGATGGCATGCCTTCCCGTAGACAAGCCGGTAGGGAGTTGTGCCGATCGGAGTCTTGAACGCCGTCCTGTAAGCCCACGGTGCGTCAGAAAGTTTTGATGACCAATCTTTCCTTGAATTGGCCACCGTCTTCCCCAGTATGCTCTTGATCTCCCTGTTAGAAACTTCCACTTGGCCGCTAGTCTGTAGGTGATAGGCACGTCCGATTCGGTGTTGTACCCCGTACTTCTTCAAGAGAGCTTCGAATTTCTTCTTTATAAAGTGGCTCCCCCATCACTGATTAAAACTCTTGAAACACCGAACCGCGGGAAGATGTTGTTTTTAAAGAACTTGGCGACCACCTGGGAATCATTAGTAGGACTGGCTATCGCTTCTACCCACTTCGACATGTAGTCCACGGCTACCAAGATATGCTGATTTCCAGAGGACGAGGGGAACGGTCCCATGAAGTCGACTCCCCATACATCAAAGACCTCAACATCTAAAATGTAGTGCTGAGGCATCTCGTTCCTCTTGGAGATGTTTCCCGTCCTTTGGCATTTGTCGCAAGCCTGGACATAAGCGTGGGTGTCCTTAAAGAGGGTCGGCCAATATAATCCACTCTGGAGGATTTTTGCCGTCGTCTTATAAGCGCTCGCATGTCCTCCACACTGCTGATCATGGCAATGGGAAATTATGGAGGTGGCCTCAGTTTCAGGAATGCACCTCCTAATTACACATCATTATAGGTCTTATACAAATGAGGGTCGTCCCAATAAAATTTACGGACCTCGTGAAAGAATTTCTTCTTCTGCTGATAGCTCACGTTGTGGGAGACGATGGCACATGTCAGATAATTTGTGATGTCGGCGTACCAAGGAGTCCAAGCAGAAGAGATGGAGAAGAGATGCTCGTCAGGGAGCGAGTCGTTAACCAGAGTAGCATTCAAATCGAGAGTAGGCAATCTGGACAAGTGATCGGCAACAACATCCTCTGCCCCCTTCCTGTCTTTAATCTCCAGGTCGAATTCCTGGAGGAGGACAATCCACCTAATGAGCCACGACTTAGCCTCCTTCTTGCTCAATAGATATTTGAGAGCCGCGTGATCCGTGTGCATGATTACCTTTGCACCAACGAGATACTGCCGGAACTTGTCCATGGCATAGATGACTGCTAGCAATTCTTTCTCCGTGGTCATATAATTTCTTTGGGCAATGTCAAGGGTCTTGCTCGTATAGTATATAACATGTAGATTTTTATCCTTCCTCTACCCCAGGACGGCTCCAACTGCATAATCACTAGCATCGCACATTAATTCGAATAGTAGACTCCAGTCCGGTGGTTGAATCACAGGTGCGGAAATCAAGGCTTGCTTCAGAAGGTGGAAGGCTTCCATACATTTGTCGTTGAAGACGAAAGGTGCATCCTTCACAAGGAGTTGAGTCAATGGCCTGGAAATCTTGGAGAAGTCTTTTATGAAGTGGCGGTAGAATCCTGCGTGCCCTAAAAAACCACGGACCCTACGTAGATTAAGTGGATGCGGAAGCTTTTCGATAACCTCTACTTTTGCTTTGTCCACCTCGATCCCCCTTGAAGAAATGACGTGTCCCAGTACAACTCCTTCTTGGACCATGAAGTGGCATTTCTCCTAGTTCAGAACTAGACCCTTATCTTGACACCTCTCCAGGACCTTTGTTAGATTGCGGAGGCATGAGTCAAGCTCTATTTCGTAGACGGAGAAATCGTCCATGAAGACCTCCATTATATCCTGGGAGTAGTCGGAGAAGAATGCAGACATTAATCTTTGAAATGTAGCCGGGGCGTTGCAAAGCCCAAACGGCATTCTCCTGTAGGCATACGTCCCAAAAGGACAAGTAAAAGTCGTCTTCTCCTGGTTGTCATTATGAATGGGGATTTGGAGAAAGCCGGAGTACCCATCCATGAAGCAGAAGTAGTTGTGCTTCGCCAGCCTCTCTAGCATCTGATCAATGAAAGGAAGAGGATAGTGATCCTTCCTTGTGGCCTTGTTCAGTTTACGGTAGTCGATGCACATTCGGTACCCCCTGACGGTCCTGGTGGGTATGAGCTCATTTTTCTCGTTGCGAATTACCGTCATTCCTCCTTTCTTGGGTACAACGTGCACCGGGCTAACCCAGCGACTATCGGAGATAGGGTATATGATGCCTGCATGTAGAAGTCTAACAATCTCCTTCTTGACCACCTCCATCATAATGGGATTCAGTCTTCGTTGCAGCTCAATTGAGAAAGCTTGCTCATCTTCAAGCAGTATCCTATGTGAGCAAAGCCCCAAGCTCACTCCTTTCAAATCTTTGATTGCATACCCGAAAACACTCTAAAACCTTTTCAAAACTCCAAGAAGTTTGGTCATCTGGTATTTAGGCAGCGACGAGTTCACTATGATTGGCAGCGTCAAATTTTCCCCTAAATATTCATGCTTCAGTCCCGGAGGTAACTCTTTCATTTCAACCTCTTGGGTCCCGACGTGTATTTCTCAAACCGAATATCCTCCAGTGAAATGACTTCTTCATGGGTCTCCTGGAAGTCAACATCAGGAGTTTCACTTCCACCCGAGGTTTCACAAGAAAAAGAGGGGGTAGGTGAAGAGGGCCTTGGGTCTTTCTCAGGTAAATGGTGATGATCCGGGTAGAAGGCCTCAACGCGAAAACAGGTTTCAACAATCGATGGTTCTTCACCACTACTTTCAGCTTCCTCCCTGCCCGAAGATCCAGGGTGCTCTATAGACGTCTGCAAGGGATAGATTGATTCCGGTTCGACACACTCGATGAACTCCGTCTGATAGTCCTCTGGGCAAAACTCCTCGTGGGTGCATAATCCCCCCCGATTTCGGAACTAGGGACTTCAATATACATCGCTTCATCTAGAGGAAAGAGGGTTGTCGCGACTGAATGCTGATTCACATCATGATACCTCCTCTGATTTTCTACAACGGCTGCCAGAAGGAATAGGATGTTCGAGGCACTCAGAGATTTTGTCAAATTCCATGCCAAACAACTGACGTGGTGCGAATGATCCCAGATATCGCCCGAAACAGCACACAACATCCTTGTCGCGGAGCGAAAAACCTGTAGGAAAAGGAGAGAGGGAGAACTACACAGATAGAAGGCACGTCAATAGCACGGGTTGTATGAATAGGGAGGCGAGGAGCAGTGATGGTACCAAACTTATACAACTAATATATAAATATGTCGACGAAAAATCAAAAAGGTGTAGAATGCGAAAATTATCACGAGGTAGGGATATGAACTAGACTCAAGGGTTTGAAGATCCTAAAATAAACAAACACGTTGCCTCCCCGGCAACGGTGCCATAAAGCTTGACGTCCCCCGGCTTTCAAGTCTCGTAACAGAGTGCAGTTGGATTGGGGGATACCAGATTTAAAATATTTGTACCGCAAGCACACGGTGTTGTAGTGTGGCTTGGGGGTCGAACACAGGGAGGCATGGTTGTGCTTGTTTCTAAGAGGAACCAATTCACCCTACGGGTGAGCTAGCCCAGTCGATAGATGGTTTGTCACAAATTGTAGATATGGGGGTTAAACAATATAAAGGGAAACCTAGGACTTCAGTTTCCACCTTATCATGTGTTCTCACTATTACAACCGGCGGATAGGAATACGATCGGAATTACGGTTTAGTGGTGAGACGTTGCCTCTAAGAGTGATACTAGTGTCCCATGGGCCCGATATTCCGGTCGGTGCCCAGGATGATACGTCGGACTACCCGGGTTCGGTCAGTGGGCATTCCCATGACCATTAACACTGACCGAATCCGTGAACACTAAGCTTACAACAATAACTCCAAACATCTCATCCTACCGCTCCCGCGTGCTAGGATTAGATGTCTACGCTAAGGGCGTGAGCGATGGCTAGGGAGTCAACCGCCAAGTTTATTCCCCCTTGGCCCTACGGTCGAAGGCGGTCTTTTTCCCGTCGATGATAATGAAACACCCTGCGTAACCTCTAAATTCCCAATCCGTATCGAAATCCTAGTCCTATGGACGCATCAGGGAGAACCCACGAAGGGGTTTCCACCAAAATCCCAGATTTGGGAACTACTCACACATTTTTGCTAAAAAGCAATCTAAATGAAAATCAACCGTAAAAATCATAATCATGCAATTAAAACACGGTAGTACCAATGCAATTAAGACTATATTAAAGTTTGACAAAGATCAGAGAACTTACAAATAACAATAAAATTCCAGCCGCCATAAATAGAGAAAAAGACATAAAAATACACAGTTCTCGTTTCTGAAAACCTAGGCAGCTATATATAGAAATTGACTTCACCCGATTGGTTGAAGAATCAACCGATCAGGTGAGCTACTATGCGCTTCGGCTGCATGCTTCAAAAATTTCACCCGCTCGCTTGACCCGATCGGTTAGCACAAGCGGGTCGTCGTTTGAAGGGATGCGGTCATCAGGTGAACCGATCGGTTGAGTTATCAACCGATCGGTTGGAATTATCGTCCAAAAGAAAAAAGACTTCAGTCGACTTGGCATGGTCAGCGGGCCGTCGGGTGATCTCTCCGGGTCGTCGTTTGTAAAATTCGCTACAGATGAACCGATCAGGTGAAGGTCACCCGATCGGTTGGAATTCAGCTCCAATTTTCCGAGAACTCTATTGGGATTTACCGGTCGGCGAACCGGTCGGTTGACCTTGCACTTCGCTTCAACTTCACCCGGTCTGTTGGCTGTGTCCAATCGATCGGGTAGGGGCTGAAAGATGGCAATCCTCGTCGTTTGGCCGCCTGGATCTCGCGTGACTCCTCCCGTTGCTCCGGGGACTTATGATATTTTCGTTATGTGTCTCCTACGCTGGTAATCTCCTGCAAACACACAAAAGCACGGAAAACTGATAGAAAACTAGAAAACACGAGAAAATGGATACGGGACGGCGGAAAATAACAGAAAAACACAAAGAAGACGTGCGTGAATATATAAAATATACACACACGTCACTCCCCCCCTCAAGTAAAGACTCCGGGGCAAGCCTAACAAGCTTCGCCACCCAAACTGGAGAAAAATGGCACGGGCCGAGCTACGGCTCCCTCCCCCTACAAAGACTCTGGGCAGTATCTGTCCTCGCCACCCAAACCAGAGAAGGGCCTGAGCCACGCGCTCGCTCCCCCCTCAAATAAAGACTTCGGAGCAAGCCTAACAATCTTCGCCACCCAAATTGGTGAAAAAGGGCACGGGCCGAGCTACGGCTCCCTCCCCCTACGAAGACTCTAGGGCAGGATCCGTCCTCGCCACCCAAACCAGAGAATGGCACGGACCATGCCATGAGCTTGATCCCCCCCTCAAGTAAAGACTCCGAGGCAAGCCTAACAAGCTTCGCCACCCAAACTAGAGAAGAAGGGCACGTGCCGAGTGTTGGATCCTGCCAAAACAGAGTTAGGATCGATAATTAAAGTTGAGACTTACGCTTGCGTATGCGGAACAGTAGTCTCGGAACTTTGCCTTCGGATTCGCCACGACGGATCGAGTCTTCTCACGAACGGAGTAAGGCTACTAATCCACAATCTAAATCTCTATTTTAGATTAAGAGCTTGGATAGAGGAAGAGAAAGGATTTCTGCAGAGCTTCGCTAGAATGAAGTTGCATGCATGAATGCCATGCAAAAGGTGTAAGAAATGGCTTACCCTTGGGTCTTATTTATAGCCCCCAAGGTAGTTATTTTAGTGTAAGTTGTTCCTTTGGAACAACTTAATTAAGGTGTACCATGATACATGGCACATTATAAGCTTAAGTTGTACCATATGCATGGTACAACATAAGCTTAAGATATTCCCCCTTTATTAGCCATATGTCGCATGCACTTATGCATATATAAAGCGACTTTCCTACTCATCCAGAGATCCTCTCCGCAAGGGAACAGATTCCCTTTGCACACGACTTCGTGTACGCGACGTTCGAGGTCCGTATTCCCTCGTACATCCCCCACAAGGGTGTACAAACATCTTCCATATCCAACATCTCCCACTCACACTTGAGGGGATTGTAAGAGAACGTCTTTCCCTTAGTTCTTTCATCTATCATACCGAGAAATAGACCGTGCGACCGTCATGCGCGTAGAGTCTGTTGTTGTGCACTTGTTAGAGATACACAACGACCTCGAAGGTGCAAAGTTGAGTAGTTCAACGCATGCTTTACCCTAGATTATTTCTTCACAGTTCTTGTACTTTATTTTCAACAATTGAATCCCATCTGGATTACAATTGGCTGGCCAGCTTTGAATTATTAAAGTCCAAATGCGAATAAGAAATCAATCTTCCTCTTCTTGCGAACCTTCTGATCTTGACTTGATTCGCTTTTCTAACGTGCCCCGCCGAGCCGAATTATCATAGCCCATTAGCAACACGCTAAGATAGCGATCATCTTGTCAAATCTAAAGGAACCAATTGGAGTCCTTGAGGGTAAGAGTTAAGACCCGTATGGCCTTTGAGTCTTACATAATAGCAAACACTATTGCTACTAACTCAGTGGTCGAAATGCATACGTGGTATGAACACGTATTACAACATCACTCCTTTCCCAGGGAGAGTATGTCTTAATGATGTTGTACGGATGAAAAGATCAGACACCACAGTGCCTATCTTTTTGAGTCCCCTTACTACTCGTGAAATATTCACGGACTCTCATCCTGCATAAGACAAATAGGATTAAAAATCCTACGAGATCTCTTTCAAATATCCTTGTGATACAGATCTCAGATCTTTTGTAAGCATCCATATGATGCAGATCTTTCATTCGACTATCTTGTTTAAGTCACGACTCTAAATCATTTAATGATTTTGACTTTAAACTAGTCTCATCTATATCTTATCCATCTGATAAGATAAGGCGGTTGCTCATGTGAGAGAGCCAACCTTAATCTGTCCGACATACACACAATAAAATAGCTGAGACTTAAACACAAATGTACATAAAATCATTTGTAAGAAACTTGTATGCAAATTAAACTTTGATCTTCTATAGACATGGGAAATATTACATGATACAGCTCAGCACCTACGCATTCCCATAGATGATAAGTGTTTAAAAAACACATCTCTGGGGATCGCCTTAGTAAGGGGATCCGCTATCATCTCATGCGTGGATATGTATCCTATGTCTACTTCCTTCCGTTTGTCATAGTCCTTCGCAAACTTGAATCGAATGTCAATGTGTTTGGTCTTACAATGAAATTTAGGATCTTTGACGTAAGCAATCGAAGCTTGACTATCACTGTATATGGGAACAGTGCTCGAGTCAGAAGCATTCGTCAGCCTGTCTAAGAATTTCCTAAGCCAAACAGCTTCTTGGACCGCCATGCTGAATGCTACGAATTCGGCTTCCATGGTTGATAAGGCGATGCAGGTTTGCTTCTTGCTGCTCCAGGATATTGCACCATTCCCGAGCAAGTAAACAAAGCCTGAGGTAGATCTTCGCTCGTCAAGATCACCCGCCCAATCAGCATCGGTATAGCCTTCGAGTCTCAAGGTATTGCCTTGATAGCATAACGCATAGTCCGCAGTCCCTTTGAGGTATCTTAATATCCTCTTCACCGCTTTCCAGTGTGCTTGTCCTGGGTTGGATTGGTAACGGCTTACCATACCAACAGCATAGCAAATGTTTGGTCTGGTACACATCATGGCGTACATCAGACTCCCGACAGCACTGGAGTATGGAACTTTTTCCATAACTTTCTTTTCTTTTGGATCTTTGGGACTCATCTCCAAACATAGACCCTCGCCTTTGCTTATTGGAGTATCAATTGGCTTGCAGTCCTGCATATTAAACCGTTCTAAAACTTTCTTTATATATGTCTCTTGAGAGAGAGAAAGAAGTTTCTTGGAACGATTCCTTGAGATCTTAACCCCAAGGATATATGCAGCTTCATCCATGTCTTTCATCTTAAAGACGGATGAAAGCCAAGCTTTGATATCCAAGATAAGACACTTATCATTTCCGGCTATAAGTATGTCATCTACATAAAGAGACATAATTACATACTTGTTTTTAATCCTCTTAATATATACGCAGTTGTCTTCGTCGAGCATGGAGAAACCATACGACAAGACGACTTCTTGAAAGCGCATATACCACTGCCTTGAGGATTGTTTAAGACCATATATGGATTTACGAAGTTTACAAACCTTATGTTTGTTTTCTTCTTGTACGAACCCGTTTGGTTGTTCCATGTAGATCTCCTCATCTAGTTCTCCGTTAAGAAAAGCAGTCTTTACATCCATCTGATGTAATTCGAGGTCCAAACAAGCCACCATTGCCAGAATTAAGCGAATGGAGGTAAAACGCACGACAGGAGAGAAAGTCTCTTCGTAGTCTATTCCTTCCTGTTGCGTAAAACCTTTCGCAACAAGGTGAGCTTTATATTTCTCGATGGAGCCATCAGCCTTATGCTTGATTTTGAGAACCCACTTGTTCCCAATGGCTCTACGTCCCTTAGGTAAATCAACCAAGTCCCAGACTTGGTTTGTTTTCATGGATTGAAGTTCTTCTTCCATTGCCGCTATCCATTTATCTTTAGCAGGGCATGTGACGGCCTGTTTGAAATTTGCAGGTTCGTCATCATCTTGTAGTAATGTCATGAATGTTTGAGGAAACTCATCCTCAAATCTCAGAGGTGTTAGCCTCGTTCGATTACTACGTCTTGCTTGAGTTTGATCACTCCCACTTGGAATGACATTACTCCCACTTGGAATAATATCACTCCCACTCGGAATAGGATTGGTATCATTCGTATCATCCATTGGTGAAGTTTGAAACGTATTTTCTTCTTCACCAAGAATTCTCCCACTCGAACGTTCCGATCCTTCTTGATCCCAAGTCTCAAACAAGGATAAGTCTTGACTTATCTCACCCTGTCTTGGAAACTCATTTTCCAAGAAGACAACATCCCTCGATTCGAATTCTATAAGACCCCCATTGTCCTCTTGACCGACGAAAGCATATCCTTTGGAGTTTTTAGCGTATCGGATGAAGATACACTTCCTCCCACGCGGCCCAAGTTTGCCATATTTGTGAGAGGATAAATGTGCATAAGAGGCACAACCCCAAGGTTTTAGAATGCTTAAGTCTGGAGTTCTATTGTTCCACAACTCATAAGGAGTAGAACTTACCGACTTCGAGGGTACACGGTTTAAGATGAATGCTGCCGTCAATAATGCATCACCCCAAAAGGTGATAGGCAAATTTGCCTGTGACATCATTGATCGGACCATTTCCATCAATGTCCTATTTCTTCTTTCCGCAACACCATTTTGTTGTGGAGTATAAGGCATAGTTATTTGATGAACTATGCCTTTTTCATCACAGAGTTCCTTAAAACTCGTTGATTGATATTCTCCACCCCGATCGGTTCGCAAGACCTTTATCTTGCGATCTAGTTGATTTTCCACTAAACTCATATAGTTTTTGAAGCAAGTTAAAGCTTCATGTTTGTGGGAAATCAAATAGATGTGACCGAAACGAGTGAAATCATCAATGAAGGTGATGAAATAGGACTTCCCGCGTCTTGTCTTAACATTCATTGGACCGCAAATGTCCGAATGGATAAGCTGTAATGGAACTTCGGCCCTTGTGCCAGTTCCAAACGGCTTGCGACAAGTTTTCCCTACAAGACAATGTTCGCAAGTTGACATTTCAACTTTTGAAACATTAGATAGCAAGCCACTTTTGGCAAGTCTATCCATTCTAGTAGGTCCAATAAGACCAAGTCTTGCATGCCAACAAATGATCTCAGATTCAGAGTTAGAAGCATTTGTCAAATGAAAACTTTCATTAATGGAAGAAGAATCATCATACATTGTGTTTAAAACAATTAATCCATTACAAACATTACCAGAACCAATCAAAGAATTATTACAAACAAGGTCAACATATTGTTTATAGAACCTCCACTCATAATCTAAAGACATTAACATGACCACGGATACGATATTTCTTCTAATATCTGGAGCAAAGAGGACGTCGTGCAATAATAAAGTCCGGCCGTTGTCGAGAACTAGCTTGCATGTTCCGACGCCTTTGACTTCAACACGAGTGTTGTTGCCGACGTATATCCACTTTGTTCCTTGAGTTATCCTTCGATACTCTACGAAGAACCTTCTGTCCTTCGCTACGTGGTCTGTGGCCCCTGAATCAATCAACCAAAAATAGTTAGATTCAGCAAGAAACATGGAACTAGAAACACATATGTAACTAGCCCTACAAGTTACCTTATCACTTCTATCCGTACATGTACGGGCGAAGTGACCGTACTTGTTGCACTTAAAGCACTTGATCTTCTTCAAGTTTTTCTTCTTTGAGTGCACATTCTTTTGCCACTTTTTGTTCTTAGTCTTCTTTGAGGTTTCCGGTTCTTGCTTTCGTTCGTTCACAAACCTTAAGCGTTTAGACTTCCGCTTATTTCCCCCATGTGAGGAATTAGCGGCCATGTGCACTTCTGCACTAGGTTTTGCGGCTTGAATCCGCTCTTCCTCGAGTTCGAGGTGTTTTGAAACATCGCTTAAAGTTTTAATGCACTCATTATGAGTGAGATGCATTTTCATGTTATCCCAGCTATCTGGGACTGAACGAATGACTGCTTGGATCTGCTGTTCGTCAGACAGCGTAACACCCGCATCCTTTAATTCAGAGATAAGATTCGCCATGTGGCGGAGATGCTTTTTCATAGAATGATCTCACCGCATCTTGTACGAATCAAATTGAATATTTAAGGAGCGGAGTTTGGTAACCGAAGTTCCACCAAACTTTATCTCTAGCTCAGACCATATGTCTTTGGCTAGGTCGAATTCCCGAAATAGACGCATTATGTCATTGTCCATGGCGGACAGTAACATAATACGTGCTATTTTGTTCTTTCGAGTCCAAGTATCATAAGCTTCCCGGTCCCTCTTGTGTTGGGCCGTATTGCCCAACTCAGGTTCTTCCATTATGTTTTGGAGTGTTTCAAGCACATCTTGCTCCTCCAAAACATATTGGATTTTTATTGACCAAAGTTTATAATTGTCGACGTTGAGCTTTTCACCTTTGTTAAGCTCTGCGACTATGTTCTTAGAAGCGGTAGACATATTCGATTCAAAAAACTGCAAAGAAAATGAAAAACACGATCAAAATTCTATGCATAAAGTTTCGATTCTTTAAACACTTGATAAGTTCCTTAGATGCGTTGAAATGTTACTCTAGAATCGAGAAGTTCACTACGTTCCCAACTACCATCTAGAAGTAACTTTCAAAGCATCCCTCTTACTTATCTCAAGTAAAAAGAAATCAGAAATGATACCCGTATGGTACCAGCAGCGGAAAAATACTTTTGAAAAACATATCTTTCAAAATAGAATAGGTGAGAGTTAGCGCAAAGAATTTTTAGCGCAACAATTGCCAAGCCACGAGACCTGTTCTACACACCCATGGGTTAGATAACCATGGCCGGATCGTGGTAGGACTTGGAATTCTAAATTGCGCTATCCCGATTTAAGGACGGGACATAACCTATTTGAAAATATCTTTGTCAAATAATTTGAAAGCACGTTGGCTAATCTCCGTAGAGTAGAGCACAACGTCATAAGTACATTGGCTAATCTCCGTAGAGTAGAGCACAATGACATGGCTAATCTCGCATGAAGTAGAGCATTACGGCTAATCTTCAAGGAGTAGAGCACTACGGCTAATCTCGCATGAAGTAGAGCACTATGGCTAATCTTCAAGGAGTAGAGCCCAATAAAAAAACTTCAATAAAACGTTAGTCCCGTATGAACTAGTCGGCACTTGTGGTTAGCCCCGTATGGGCTAATCGGCACATTTGAGTTTGGCCAAGGCCTTTTGTCATCCAGTATGGGTCAGTAGGCAAGTTTGCAATCGACCCAGACCTTCTGTCGGATTGGTCGACCAAAAACACCAAATTGGTCGACCAATTTTTGGTCTGCAACATCTTCCCGACCAGGGCCTCTGCCCTGGCCGGGGCTTGGCCAAGGGGCCGGCCAGGGCCTCTACCCTGGCCGGCCAGGGGCCCTGGCCCCTCTGCCCTGGCCGAGGCCGGCCAGGGCCGGCCATGCCCTGGCCGAGGCCAGGGCATTGGCCCTGGCCACTGCCAGGGCCGGCCAGGCCCTGCCAGTGGCCAGGGCGCCGGCCCTGGCCACTGCCAGGGCCGGCCAGGCCGGCCTGGCCATGGCCGGCCATGGCTTGGCCATGGCCGGTCATGGCCAAGGCCATTTTGGGCATTGGCCGACCATGGCCCCTTTGGCCATGGCCGGCCACCCCCTTGAATGGGGTTGCCGCACACATTCCTCCCCCTTGATGGGGTGGTCGCCGGTGGTTATTGGCCGTAGCCAACCCCCTCCGCAAGTGGAGGGGGGGTGCATGGCCTTCATAGCCCATTTGGCCATGGTGCACATGCACCAAATTTCAACTTACCCGATGGAAATAACTACCATCATCTTCCTCGATGAAGCACCCGTTCGTCGATGAAGCATCCGTTCGTCGAGAAATTAGTTATTTCCTAATGGCCGTGTGCCAAAAATGAATAACATACTACGTGAACGGTCGGTTCTTCCCGTCACGGAGAGTTCCTACCATATCCGTAATGATAGGAGACCCTAACGTGAAAAGAACAACCGCTGCGTTCTCTCCGTCACGAAGCGTTCCTACCATATCCGTAATGGTAGGAGACCCATTCGTGAAAAAGACAACGACTCGTTCATAGTTTCGACGGGACGACGGTTTGACCGGGGCGAACCCATATGGCTCTGATACCAATGTTGGATCCTGCCAAAACAGAGTTAGGATCGATAATTAAAGTTGAGACTTATGCTTGCGTATGCGGAACAGTAGTCTCGGAACTTTGCCTTCGGATTCGCCATGACGGATCGAGTCTTCTCACGAACGGAGTAAGGCTACTAATCCATAATCTAAATCTCTATTTTAGATTAAGAGCTTGGATAGAGGAAGAGAAAGGATTTCTGCAGAGCTTCGCTAGAATGAAGTTGCATGCATGAATGCCATGCAAAAGGTGTAAGAAATGGCTTACCCTTGGGTCTTATTTATAGCCCCCAAGGTAGTTATTTTAGGGTAAGTTGTTCCTTTGGAACAACTTAATTAAGGTGTACCATGATACATGGCACATTATAAGCTTAAGTTGTACCATATGCATGGTACAACATAAGCTTAAGATATTCCCCCTTTATTAGCCATATGTCGCATGCACTTATGCATATATAAAGCGACTTTCCTACTCATCCAGAGATCCTCTCCGCAAGGGAACAGATTCCCTTTGCATACGACTTCGTGTACGCGACGTTCGAGGTCCGTATTCCCTCGTACATCCCCCACAAGGGTGTACAAACGTCTTCCATATCCAACACCGAGCTACGGCCCCTTCCCCCTACGAAGACTCTGGGGCAGGATCCGTTCTCGCCACCCAAACCAGAGAAGGGCACGGGCCGAGCCACGTGCTCGCTCTCCCCCTCAAGTAAATACTCCGGGGAAAGCCTAACAAGCTTCGCCACCCAAACATGAGAAAAAGGGCACAGGCCGAGCTACGGCTCCCTCCCCCTACGAAGACTCTGTGGAAGGATCCGTCCTTGCTACCCAAACCAGAGAAGGGCACGGGCCGATCCATTCGCTCGCTCCCCCCTCAAGTAAAGACTCCGGGGCAAGCCTAACAAGCTTCGCCACCCAAACTGGAGAAAAAGGGCACGGGCTCAAGCTACGGATCCCTCCCCCTATGAAGACTCTGGGGCAGGATCCGTCCTCACCACCCAAAACAGAGAAGGGCAGGTCCGAGCCATGCGCTCGCTCCCCTCCTCAAGTAAAGACTCCGGGGCAAGCCTAACAGGCTTCGCCACCCAAACATGAGAAAAAGGGCTCGGGCCGAGCTACGGCTCCCTCCCCCTGAAGACTCTAGGGCAGGATCCGTCCTCGCCACCCAAACCAGAGAAGGGCACGGGCTGAGCCACGCGATCGCTCCCCCCCTCAAGTAAAGACTCCGGGGCAAGCCTAACAAGCTTCGCCACCCAAACTGGAGAAAAAGGGCATGGTCCGAGCTACAACTCCCTTCCCCATATGAGGACTCTGGGGCAGGATCTGTCCTCGCCATCCAAACAAGAGAAGGGCACGTGTCGAGCCAAGCGCTTGCTCCCCCCTCAAGTAAAGACTCCGGGGCAAGCCAAACAAGCTTCGCCACCCAAATTAGTGAAAAAGGGCATGGGCCGAGCTACGGCTCCCTCCCCCCTACGAAGACTCTAGGGCAGGATCCGTCCTCGCCACCCAAACCAGAGAAGGGCACGGACCGTGCCACACGCTTGCTCCCCCCTCAAGTAAAGACTCCGGGGCAAGACTAACAAGCTTCGCCACCCAAACTAGAGAAGAAGGGCACGGGCCGAGCTATGGATCCCTCCACCCTACGAAGACTCTAGGGCAGGATCCGTCCTTGCCACCCAAACCAGAGAAGGGTACGGACCGAGCCATGCGCTCGCTCCCCCCTCAAGTAAAGACTCCGGGGCAAGCCTAACATGCTTCGCCACCCAAACTGGAGAAAAAGGGCATGTGCCGAGCTACGACTCCCTCCCCTCTACAAAGACTCTGGGGCAGGATCCGTCCTCGCCACCCAAACTAGAGAAGGGCACGGGCCGAGCCAGTCGCTCGTTCCCCCCTCAAGTAAAGACTCCGGGGCAAGCCTAACAAGCCTCGCCACCCAAACTGGAGAAAAAGGGCCACGGGCCGAGCTACGGCTCCCTCCCCCTACGAAGTCTCTGGGACAGGATCCGTCCTTGCCACCCAAACCAGAGAAGGGCTTGGGCCGAGCCACGCGCTCGCTTTCCCCCTCACATAAAGACTCCGGGGCAAGCCTAACAACCTTTGCCACCCAAACTGGAGAAAAAGGACACGGGCCGAGCTACGGCTTCCTCCCCCTTACGAAGACTCTGGGGCAGGATCCGTCCTCGCCACCCAAACCAAAGAAGGGCACGGGCCGAGCCACACGCTCGCTCCCCCCTCAAGTAAAGACTCCGGGACAAGCCTAACAAGCTTCGCCACCCAAACTGGAGAAAAAGGGCACGGGCCGAGCTACGGCTCCCTCCCCCTACGAAGACTCTGGGGCAGGATCCGTCCTCGCCACCCAAACTAGAGAAGGGCACAGGCCGAGCCACGCGCTCGCTCTCCCCTCAAGTAAAGACTCCGGGGCAAGCCTAACAAGCTTCGCCACCCAAACTGGAGAAAAAGGGCACGTGTCGAGCTACGGCTCCTTCCCTCCTACAAAGACTCTGGAGCTGGATCCGTCCTCGCCACCCAAACCAGAGAATGGTACGGCCCGAGACACGCGCTCGCTCCCCCCTCAAGTAAAGACTTCGGGGCAAGCCTAACAAGCTTCGCCATCCAAACCGGAGAAAAAGGGCACGGGCCGAGCTACGACTCCCTCCCCCCTACGAAGACTCTGGGGCAGGATCCGTCCTCGCCATCCAAACCAGAGAAGGGCACGGGCCGAGCCAGCACTCGCTCCCCCCTCAAGTAAAGACTCCGAGGCAAGCCTAACAAGCTTCGCCCCCCAAACCAGAGAAGGCTCAGGGGTAGGATACTTCCTCTCCGGAGAAGGGCTTGGACCGAGCCACTCGCTCACTGTTCTCCCAAACAGACCCATGCACCTCAAAGACCCGAATCTAGGGAAAAGGACGAGGGCATGCGGACTGGGGCAGACCTCACACAGGCAAAGAACCTCCGGTCAAAGCAGGGTCTCGATAAAGCGTGCCCCCGATGAGACTCGTCAAAACGAAAGGACACTTGAGAAGCATGCCATTAACGACGACATGCCCCCCCGAGAGGCACATGTTGACGACTCGCGTATGGCACCACGTGGTAAAAGCGACTTCGAAGGGCGTGACCCTAACAAGCCAACCAATCGGTGCCAGCTCATCACATCAATCTCACAGGAACTATCAGCTCTCGCCATCTATAAATACTCCCCTCATTCCCTTGTGGAAAGAAAAAAGGATGAGGAAGCGAGTAAGCTATAACCCGTCTTCCACGAGGAATGAAAAGGGGCAATATACCCCGACAGTTGATCTTGCCTTTTGACGACCTGCCATCTTAAGAGCAGTCCACTGCTGGCCCGACCGTGGAAAAGGCCCCCGATCATGGACGAACCGTCCTTACCTGATAGGCTATTCCTCTTGCATACAGTTCGCCGATGGGCTATTTCTCTTGCACAAGGGACAACCCGCCTTCCACCCATCGACCTCCCTTGGACAACTTAAGACAGGGGAACCAGAGGACCTGCGGTGGACCGTTTCCCTCTTCCGGTGCCCGACGCGTGCTGACGCTCCAAGTCACCAGTTTGGGGGGCCTGGACAGCCCTGCCAAATCACCCCACTGGGCATACCAGCCTCCACCGGCCCGCCCCCCAACGGCCCACCTTCCACTCCTCTGTCTTCCCCATGGAGGCGATGCCACCATCGCCACCTCGTGCTCCTCCCCTCCCAGGGTTTCCCTTCGAGTCGGGGATTCCCCGAAGAGACCTTGCAACCCTTCAGCATAGAGGAGGTGAAAAGGGATGCGACGAGCAATGGAAGAGAAGGAGGGCCACCCTACAGACAGGAGTTCGCTCATCTTGATGCAGTTTATAGTGAAGTGGAACGACACCTCAGCTCGTCTGCTGATTGGAACACACTCGCTCAACCGTTGTATTCTTGATCAAACATCTTGTAAAAGTTTAGTTAGAGAAAAAGACTATCAAGCGAATCGCTAGACTCCATTTAAGCGTAGGCTAACTTATGAACGATTCTCGCCGAACTCCGGGGCGAGCTCGCAAATCTTTGCCACTGGAAAAGGGCACGGGCGAGCTATGCACTCGCCCTCCCCTACCCACGCGACTCGATATGTCTCGTTATCTTTCAATTTTACTTGAAGTGTACAAAGGCAATAAAGGTTCACGCATTGCATAGCAAAAGTTCACGTTATATTAAACAGCAAGGTTTGATACAAAGGTAGAGGGGCGAACTTACAAAATGGGTGCCCCTTTAGTTCGCCCCCCAACCCATTACAAAAAAGAGATGCAATAAAATGGAAATCCCTAACAAGATTTTCTACGAGTCTGCCCATTTGCCATCATCGGGGTCGCCCTGCGGAACGTTGCCCGACGCTCGTTCGCCAGCACCCGACCCCTTCGTGTTAACCTCGGGGTTTCTTCTTCCTCCTCGTCTTCCTCCTCTGAGGCCGCCAACGCCTCGAAATCAACCTCTAACAGAGGGTGGAGAGCTAGGGCCCTTTCCATAATCCTCTGTAGACACGCCTTCCACCCTTCTTCCTGGCCAATCTCCAGACCCTCCTTCTGGCCTATCTCCTGCGCCTTCATCTTGGCTTGGGCGAGCTGGGGCACGAAGGTCTGCACCTGATACACTCGGAACTCCTCCGTCCTTTTTGACAGTGCCTCCTCGGTGGCCTTCGCCCGCGACTCCATGTCACCCATCCTGACTCGGCCCTGCTCGGCCTCTTTTTCTAGCTCAGTCTGGCGGGACAGTCCGGTAGCAACCTTTTCCTCCAGCTCGGTCTGGCGGGAACGTCCGACAACGATCTGTTCCTTGAGCTCTGCTACGTGCAGCATGTACTCTTCGAGCGACGTCCGCTGCGTCGCGAACGACTTCTTCAGCGTGGCATGCCTAAACTTCTCCTTGTCGAGCTCCTCCTTCATCCTCGCTACCGCGAGCTCAGCCTTGATGAGGACGGAGGTACGATGCTGCAAGGTAGCCATTGCCGTAGTGGCCTGCATACATGAAAAAGGGATAATTAAGCTTGTCGATGATTAACCCTGAAGTACCCCCTACATAGCCCGCTAACGTACCTGCGCGAGGTGCCACGTCACGGTGGCTCCTAGCTGCTCCGGGCCGACGTGCGCCAGGGATTCCCTATCCCTGGGCAACTGACAGTTCTCGACGATCCTCACTGCCACGTCGGCCTCGTCGAAGACCGACTCGCCCTTCCCTACCGGGTAGATCGGCCTTAAAAGGTCTTCCTCTGGAAATTTCTCGACGTCGGCCTTCTTCGACCGAAATGTCGCCAGCTTCTCCTCATAGCTGGGGGGTACGGGCCTCTCCAGAGCGTGCCGGGGGTAGCCGTAAGTCCATGATTCCTCAGCAACTGACCCCATGCTCGAGCTCGACCCTACGGGGCCCTCTTGAGGGACCGACGCCGGATCAGGAGCCACCGACGACGCGGTCAGCCCCTGATGCTCCCCTTCACCGAAAGACGCATGGCTAATCGAAAGGCCGCACTGCATCTCCTCAACCTCGAGGTCGATGGTTTGGGGAACGTCGATGTGTCGGACACCTTCGACAGACCCCCCGGTGCCTACATCGATGACGTTCGGCCTCTCCACCATTTTCTTCTTCTTCTTTTGCCTGCTGATCCCCTCGGCCTTCTTGGTCCTCTCCCCCTCACTCGACCTCGACCTCTTCTTGTGGCCCTTAGCGAACGATGGAGCGATGTGCTCGTCGGCCCCCTGCTCCTCGACCATCATCTGCTCGGCCATCCTATCCTGGTCCTCGAAGGATATGCTCATCGTCGGATCTACAAAAGAGGAGTAGTTTAGGGTGAGCAAACTAGAAGTTAATAACACATTACTGGAATTACCTTCGGGCCAAATAAGTCGAGCAATCATCTCCGGCCTGGCAAGGCAGGCATGATGCCTGCCCTCCTCGGGTACCTGCCTCTAGCCACGCCCCCGCTCCGCCTCAACCCCGCGCAGGCGGATTTTCTTCCTCGCCTCGGGGTTGAGCATGCCCTAGTCAGACCTTAACGTCAGGTCGGCGAGCACGGAGATAAAAACGAACGATTCTTCCATCCCTTGATTTTTTCCAGCAGGCCCCAGATGAGAGGATGGCTCTTCATCGCCGACAAATAATAATGGGACTTCAGCCTCTTGACCGCGAAAAAGTGGCGGAACAAAGGGAGGGTCGGACTGACATTATTCCTTGTGCAAAGAACTAGAAACCTGACTATCGCGCTGATGGAGTTCGGCATCAGCTGGAAGAATGGTAACCCGAGGAAGTCCAGAATCTCACGGTACAACGGGTGGAGGGAAACCGCAAACCCTGATCGAAGTCTGCCATATAGATGCCAAGCTCGCCCTCCTTCGCAAAGCAAACACATTCCGATACGGTCGACAGGCGGACCTCGTACGGCGGCTTGAGGTAGTTCAAGCACACCGGTGGACGACATCTGTCCGTGCCTCAGACATCAGACTCGTTATCTCGGCCGGCACGCCTCCGACCTCGGCCGCGGTCGCCCGGGCCCTCGCGGGTGGCCTCGTTTTCGACCTCAGTGGCCCTTTCCCCTTCCTTGGGTTCCCACTTCCAATAGCGGACACCGGTGACGCCCCTGCTACCTACTACACAGAATCTACCGTAGAGCTGCCCATCGACCCCGACGATGGGGCTGAGGAAGACGAAACCATCCCGGGGAAAAGAAAATAAATATACCCGTCGACTACCCGCTACGGCGGCGATGGCAGTGACGATGGCAGCATGAACTCCGACAACAACCTCAGCGTAGACAAAGACAATAGGCTGAACTCAAGAGAACATCTCTGGAAAATTTCAGAAGCGATAAACTCTTCTGTGCTACCCCCACCCCTATTTATCGAAACCGCCTACCCATCCCAACCGCACAAACTGTGCCACGCGTCGCCCATCCGGCCCACCTGACGCTTCACCTGACATCCGCTGTCACATCCCCTGCATGTCCCTCGAGGAACGATCGGGACGCTTCGATTCCCACCCGCCTTTAATTCGAGTTGACGGCTGGGATTCGGCGGCGATTCGGGCGGTTTCTTCGACATAACTTCCCGTCTTTTCCCCAGGGCACGAACTATATGAATTCTATCGCGACGTTCGAGCAACCGGGGCAAACTGATAGGATCACCTCAACGACCACCAGCGAGCCTAACCGACACAAAGCAAATTCCGACACGGCGCATCGGGCCGATGAAAGCTTGATCGCTCACCAAGCTTGCCTAGAGGCCAGGTTGGGAGCTCGACCGACTGAACATCATTACAACTTTTCCCTGCTCCTCGTCCTGATGGACGTCCGACGAGGAACGTTGGGGGCATCAATCAACCCACTTTCCAGACGGGAGCACTAACCCCATAACCAACAAGAAAAACAACACGTACGGGAAACAAAAAGATACACTTCCTTCATTCAAATTCCCTACAACACAAAGCTCGTCTACATTACAATGCGAGGTCAGGCTCGGCCAATGGCCGGCCATACAAAATTCCCCTTTATTGTCTCCCTGCACTATGGGGGCATCGACTTCTCCACCTCGACCTCCCCTTCTTTTTCTTCCCCCGCCAAGGGCGTGTCAAGCTTAGGGAAATCAGCCTTGAGCCACGGGTGCAGGTTCACCAGCCGGGCCTTCATCTTCTCCATCCCCTCGAAAACGCCTGCCACCCTCGTCTCCGTCAGCAACGGAACGAGCTCCTCGTCTTGGTAGCAGCGAATGGTGGCCTCCTCAACCTTGCTTCGATCAGCCCTCTCATTCCTCTCCAACTCAAGCGCCTGCGTCAGCTCGGTTATCTTGACTTGCTGAACGTCGATCACCTGCTTCTTGCTAGCCGCCGCCTCAGCATGCCTCTTTAGGATATCCTCCCGCTTACCCTCTTCCTCCTAAAGACGACGGGCGTGTCGGGCCCCCTCCCCTTTTTCTCCTCAAGCTGACGGGCGAGCCATGCCCCTCGCTCCTTCTCTTCCTCCAGTTGGCAAACGAGATGGCCCCCCCGATTCTTTTCTTCCTCAAGCTGGCGGGCGAGCAGGGCCCCCCGCTCCTCTTCTTCCTCCAACTGGCGGGCAAGCCTAGCCCCCTGCGCCTCCTAAAACTCGACCCGCTCCACCTCGAGGCCGCTGAGCCTAATGACCCGATCCAAATCCGCCTCCCTCCCTCACAATTGGCTCTGCACCTCTCGAAGTTCTTCCTTTGCCTTATCTCGGGAAGCCTGGACTACGGCCACCGTGGTATGGAACTGGAGGGCCACCGCTGTCGCCATCGCCTACCAAAGAACCCGGCCCGGTCAGAATGCAAGTCAAAAGACTCCGAAAGCAAAGTAGAGGGTTCGACCTGTTGGGGTTTTGGCGGACCTCCAGAGCTCGGGTCTGTGTCCGTCCTAAGTCGGACGGACCACAGGGGCACAAAAGCGCAGCGAAAATCGAAAACAAAATTTTCTAGACTAGCTAAACTATTTAGCTAGGCTCTGAGGGAGCCAGAACCTAGCCCGATCTATGCCAACTTGGGGTGGATCTGACCACCCCAAGAGGGATCTATATCCTAAAGCGACTAATTAAATCTACACTAAAAATTACTTAACCACATACCCGAAATCTTGGCCCTGGAGCAGGCAAGATGTACCGCACCGTCTTCTAAAGCTCCTCGTAGCCGAGCTGCCTTGACTCGAACCGCTTGAGCTGCCTCGCACCCTCGAACTGATCCGACCGAACCGACTTCCGCCTCCGAGCCGATCACACGCGGTAGAAAGTTTCACTTGAGAAGAACCCGCGTCTTAGACGTCCGGATCTAAATCCAAACCCCCTCGTAGTCTTGCTAGGACTACTCCGGAGAATAGGAAGAGAGAGAGAGAGAGAGAGAGAGAGAGAGGAAGAATAGTTTAGTCGCCGATCGAGCTTGCTCTAAAAGTCTGGAGCTACTCGATCGATGACTTGGTGTGTTTTTCAACGAAGAGAGTGCACCCCTATTTATATAGGGAGTCAGCACTCACTCTTTCGTTGCGAGCAATGTGGGACTTTTGCAAAAGAGAGAAAAAAAATCAATTAAGCCAATTTGGCTTAATTTGTAGTTTAAGTGAGTTTTTCATAAAAGCAAACTTTAACAAATTAATTCTCTTTGCACATTAAACTTTAGACACCAAACAAGCTATCAATCTGAAGGGCTTCGAATGGTGAACGCGTATGAACCGAAGGCGACGAATTTCGACTTTGTTTGACCCTTCAAACAATTGCTCAAAGTTGGGCAAATTATCGAAATTCGTAGCCGTCATTTTGTGGTTTCAAAAAAAACTAAACGACTTAAGTTGCGGGCGCGCCTGCTAAGCTTAGCGGGCGCGCTCGCCCATAGAGACAAGGGCGGGCCGCACGCCCGCTGGGCAGTGGGCGTGCACCCACAGCCGCAGCGGGCCGGGCCCGCTTGCAGCGGGTGCTGGCCCGCTGCATGCAGCAGGCCGTGCCCGCTGCAACAGTGGGTGCTGGCCCGCTGTGCAGCGGGCCACACCCGCTATTGCAGCGGACGCCCGCCCGTTGCAGTCAGCGGGCCATGCCCGCTGCAGTAGCGGGCGTGCGCCCGCTGCAGCCAGTGGGCTGTGCCTGTTTCCCTTTGTCTATGGGCTTGTTAGCCCAGTGGGTCTAACCCACTTTGCCTTGGAATGTTTTTGTGTTTCTGAGCTCGTTTGAGCTCCGATTTGGACATGGTTTGAACCTGTGTTTAGACCGGGACGATCCTGTCAGCCAGGTAACCCTTTCCAATATATTTGTTCCTACTAAATTTGTCGTAACCAATTTACGACATGTTTAATCATAGTTTTGCATCAAATGCAACATTTGTCCCTATTGCTATTGCGACTAACTTTCACAACTTGACTTGTGAATATTAACTATTCAATATCATCAAATGATTTTCTCTCAATTTATCTTCCTATTACTAAGACACGAACACTACTCGGTGTGAGACCCTACAGCCTGACCTTACTACAGGTTGGGGCTCGGAACCCCTAGACGACGGTCACTACGAGTAGTAGCTGTCGTCCCTGTTTCAGAATCATCATAACATGATCGATCCTTTGATAAAAGCATCATTGGGTTTACATTGGCTGTGTCAGTGATGAACTCCGTTCGCTATAGTCCCTTCGTCAAGATTGTGTTCCTGTTGGCCTAGGGTATGGTTTACTACACAAAGATCGTACTGAGCCTGTAACACTAACTTCCCTTTAACGGAAGTGATGAATCCCATCTTAGTCATCTACTCACCTCGAGAGCTTCAGGTGCAACTCAACCTAAGATCTTTCAACATGCCTAGCCTCGAAGCTAGATCATAGGTCTAAGCTACACCGTTCACTCACAAGTTTGTACAAATGACTTCAGGTGTCACGACCCGCTTCCCTAAAATGGAGGCGAGGCGTGAGAAGGTCCGCACGAGAGTGGAGCAACGGAATAACAATAATAACACAAGCAGAGACTGAAATAAAATCTCACATCTCATAAATTGTCCAACAAGAAAATAAGTCCAACATCCAGAAAAGCCACCAGGCTAAAAGAAAAGAGTCTAAAGGCCCAGAACAAGGCCAACAAAAGAAACGACATAACAAAGTATGGGTGCTACGTACCGATAACAAAACAACTGTCTAACAAAAGTAAAACACAATGAAGACACTAGGACTGGTCCCCAGTGTCCACGTACTCCCCGTCAAACACAAGCTCGGGCTCGGTGTCAGCAAACACCTCGTCCTCAACAAGGTACTCAGGCTCGGGATCTAACATGTGTCACCCAAAAGAGTAAAGGGGCACATGTCAGCAAGTCTAAAAGACTTGGGCAAGAAAACTGAAAGTAAGGCAACTAGCAACCTAGCAGTTTAGTATGCATGACATGGCAGTTATAACATGAGTGCACAATTTAAGACATGGCAAGACAATTTGTACAATAGAACAATCATCGGGACAAGACAAGACAAGACAAGACAAGAGTAGCCACGCTACTATCAATCTCAATCGATTCACTATTCACGTTGTTTGTAGATGTTTACGCCTTACAGCTGAATGGTTTCACATTCGCTGATTGGCCGCTTAACAACTACCCCAAACCCAAGAGTTTACGCCTTACCACTGCAGTTGCTGATCAGGCAGACTCCCAGTTGATTGGTCGCTTAACTCTTACCCCCAATACCCACACGTAATGGAGCCAGGGTCCCCGCACAATGAACTCAGCTAGTGAGCCTGGGGTTGCCCCGCACATGAGCTCGCATTCTTAAACATTTGGCGTCGGGGTGCACCTAGCCGGAAACACGCAATTCGGGCATTGGCTATCAACCAACACATGGCCCGCTTCTGGAACACGAGCCAGGAACACAAGCATTTGTAGCAAAGCTACGCAATCACAGAAACACTTACAGAATGCAATGACATGACATTTAACTTGCGTACCGTTAATGGAAAGTAAACATGGCATGATAATTGTGCAACATGCTATATGTGTTGGGACTAGCTTCGTTGTCAAGCTAGTTCCCCAATTTGCGCCTAGGCGAGTATCATTTTGTCGCCTAGCCTCTTTTACGCCTACAACAAGCAAATGGCCTAAAACATGGCCTAAACCCTAAGTGGCAAGTTTCACTTGCCTAGCACCGGGGATGACGACCACTTTGTCTCGCGGATGCTAATCTACGGGGAAATCGCTGTTTTGGGGGACAATCATCAAACAACATGAAATTATATTAGGGTTTCATAAAAATATAAATAGGTTATGAAAACAACGGTAGATCGATTTCTTACCAAGAGGAGACGGAAGAAACACTCCGGGGAACCCTAGGATCAGATCTGGAAAAGATTGGAGAAGTTTGGGGAAACTAGGGTTTTGGGGGATTTGGGGATTTTGATGGATTTTGGTGAGATTTGGGGAAGATGAGAGGTAGATAGAGTGGATGGATGGTTTGGATGATGATTCTAGGGCTTGGAATGAAGGAATGAAGCTTGGAGGAAGATGGGGGCTCAAGGGGGAAGATTTTAGGGTTTTGGGTCGTGTTGGAGAAGATGAAATCATTTGGGTTAGGTATAAATAGGTTGAGCTGGCGGCTGCCCAGAAATTAGGGTTTCAACACTGGTTAGTCGGTCAAAGAGCAACCACTGACCGACTAGTTTGGCAACTAGTCGGTCGGTCGACCAACGCAGACCGACTAAGTGCAAACAGTAACTCCTGAACGAAAATAGGATTTTAGAGTTAGTCGGTCCATGAACAAATACTGACCGACTAGTTTAGCATCTAGTCGGTCGATGAACGTTCTTAGACCGACTAAGAGTAAACAGTAACTCAACTAAAATTAAGATGATGTGTTAGTCGGTTAAAGAAACATTGCTGACCGACTATTTTGCAACGTAGTCGGTCAACCAGCGTTCTTAGACCGACTAACGATAAACAGTAACTCCTGAATAATTTTAGAAAGCCAACTAGTCGGTCCAAGAAGGATTGCCGACCGACTGGATCGTCATCTAGTCGGTCGGTGCCCCTTCTTATACCGGCTAATGAGCACAAAAAGTTCCGATACGGAGCGCGAGGCCCCGGGATCGATTCCTAAGACTCCTAGGCTTGATCTAATAGTTAGATACGACCGTTATGAAGTCCGTCATGAATGACATACTTCGAAATCGACAATCCTAAGGAAGAAACGAGAAAATACGACGAATCGATCGAAAATGAAATCTACGGAGACGAAAACCACACAAGAGGAGAAAATCCACCAAAACATATATTATATTATATTCAATCCAGATACATGAAAAGCAGTCGTTACATCCTCCCCAACATAAGAAAAATTCCGTCCTCGGAATTTCCAAATACTCACGAGTCCGGAAACAAAAGTGGGAAACGCTCTCGCATCTCATCCTCATTCTCCCAAGTAGACTCTCCAGGTGAACCGTGTCGCCACATCACCCTCACAAGATTGACAACCTTGTTCCGAAGCGATTTCTGACGCCTGTCCAGGATCTGCACTGGATGCTGGTCATACGTCATATCGGGACGAACGGTAATCTCCGAAAAATCCACAACATGAGACGGATCGCTAATGTATCGACGAAGCTGCGACACATGGAAAACATTGTGAACTCCTTCCAAAGATGGCGGCAAGGCCAAGCGATAAGCTACCTCGCCAACCCTCTCCAAAATGTCAAACGGTCCAATGTATCGCGGGATCAACTTCCCACGCTTCCCGAAATGAATCACACCACGATTCGGGGAAATCTTCAAGAACACATGGTCGCCCGGTTGAAACTCCAAAGGACGACGTTTAGCATCCGCCCAATGCTTAAAACGGTCCTGAGCAATCCTCAACCTCTCCCGAATATTCCTGACGATATCCACGGCCTCCACGATCATCTCAGGTCCCAACAACTCCCGATCACCAACGTCATCCCAACTCAATGGCGATCGACATTTCCTCCCATAAAGAGCGGCAAAAGGCGCCATGCCAATACTCGCCTGGAAGCTGTTGTTGTAAGAGAACTCCACCAAATGTAGATGGTCCTCCCACGAACCCTTGAAATCCAACATGCACGCCCTCAGCATGTCTTCCAAAATCTGAATCGTCCTCTCGGACTGGCCATCCGTCTGCGGATGGTACGCCGTGCTAAAACTCAGACGCGTACCCAAGCTCTTCTGCAAACTCTGCCAGAACCGAGATGTGAACCTCGTGTCTCTGTCAGACACGATACTCACGGGGACTCCATGAAGTCGCACAACCTCCTGCGCGATTCACGCTACATCACCATCCAAACTAGGAAAAAGGAAATAAAAACGGAGAGTAAAAGAACTTTACCTCCATATATCTCCTCGCTAGCGCCTCAGTGGACTGTCCCACTCGGAACGGAATAAAGTGCGCAGATTTGGTCAATCGATCTATGATCACCCAAATCGCGTCATTCTGCTTCGGACTCCGAGGTAGCCCAGTCACGAAATCCATAGTGATGTGTTGCCATTTCCACTCCGGAATCGGAAGCGGTTGTAGCAACCCGGCCGTACGCTGATGCTCCGCCTTCACTTGCTGGTAAACCAAGCACTTGGCTACACTCCGAGCCACACTCCTCTTCGTACCATGCCACCAATAATTCAGACGAAGATCCTGGTACATCTTGGTGCCACCAGGATGCACAGAATACGGCGAACTGTGTGCCTCCACCATCAGCTCCTCTCTAATATCTCCAGCTGGCACACACAACCTGGCTCCAAACCTCAGCGAGCCATCCTCATGAATCAGAAAGTCAGTCCGCAGACCGGCTTCCACCTGCTCCCGAATCCTCACAAGCTTCAGATCCTCAGCCTGGCCAACCTTAATCCGATCCACGATCGTCGACTGTACCTGCATGTACATCAACGAAGAAGCCTCCCCAGGAAGAACAATCTCCACGCCAGACTCGCAAAAATCCTGCTGCAATCTCCACTGCGAGGTCAAAATCATCACCGCTGGAAGCCTACTCAAAGCATCCGGAACCACATTCACCTTGCCAGGGTGAAACTGCAAATCAATCTCATAATCCGCCATAAGCTCCAACCATCGACGCTGTCGCATGTTGAGCTCCTTCTGAGTGAAAATATACTTCAAGCTTTTGTGATCGGTGAAAATCTTCACTTTCTCACTTAGCAGGAAGTGCCTCCAAATCTTAAGAGCAAACACAACGGCAGCCAACTCCAAATCATGCGTCGGGTAATTCTTCTCATGAACCTTAAGCTGACGAGACGCATACGCCACAATGTGCCCATGCTGATGCAACACACAACCGAGACCCTTGCCAGAAGCATCGCAAAAGATCTCAAATCCACCGCTGCGATCAGGCACAACAAGAATAGGGGCAGTCGTCAACCTCTCCTTCAGAACACCAAAAGCACCCTCACAATCACCCGACCAAACAAAAGCAACATCCTTCCGCGTCAACCTGGTCATCGGCTCAGCAATACGAGAAAAGTCCTTAATGAATCGCCGATAGTAACCAGCAAGTCCAAGGAAGCTCCGAATCTCAGACGCTGACGACGGAACAGGCCACTCCCTGATGTCCCTAATCTTCTCGGGATCCACTGAAATACCATCTCCAGTCACCACATGCCCGAGAAAAGCAACTCTATCCAGCCAAAACTCGCACTTCAAAAACTTAGCATACAAACGATGCTTCCTCAAAATCTCCAACACCGTCCTTAAGTGCGAGGCATGCTCTTCCTCCGACTTCGAATAGATTAGAATGTCGTCAATAAAGATAACGACAAACTTATCCAAAAAGTCGTAGAAAATCAGGTTCATCAGATTCATGAAAACTGCGGGCGCGTTAGTTACGCCGAAAGGCATAACCACAAACTCATAGTGTCCATACTTCGTCCTGAACGCTGTCTTCGGAACATCATCCCGCTTCACCTTCAACTGATGGTAACCACTCCTCAAATCCAATTTAGAAAACACCCTCGAACCTCCAAGCTGATCAAAAATATCATCAATGCGAGGCAACGGGTATTTATTCTTAATGGTCACCGCATTCAACTCCCGATAGTCCACACACATGCGACGCGAACCATCCTTCTTCTTAACCAACAGCACCGGTGCTCCCCACGGAGACACGCTAGGATTAATATAACCCTTCTACAAGAGCTCATCCAACTGCTTCCGCAACTCTTCCAATTCTGCAGGTGCCATACGATACGGCGCCTTCGAAATCGGCTGCGCACCTGGGACGAGATCGATAGAAAATTCCAAAGCTCGATCAGGCGGCAAACCAGACATCTCCTCGGGGAAGACGTCGCCAAAATCACGCACCACAGCTGGCCACTCCAGCTCCATCTGCATAGCCACAGCCTCCACCGGCCTGGCCCGAAATCTGACAGGACCAAGCGAACAGCTACCACGACTGAACTCAAACACTGGATGTCCGGGAATCTCGAACACCACCTTCTTCCTCCTGCAGTCAATCGTAGCATAGAAGCTCGCAAGCCAGTCCATCCCAAGAACTGCATCATAGTTGATGATGTCGTGGACAATGAAATCAGCGAAAAGCTCATGTCCACAAACCACCAAAGAGCAAGAATTGCAACCACGATGCACCGAGACCACACCATTCCCTGTAACGATATTCCAACTCTTGGGAAGAGGGGACGTCGACAAGGAATGCCTCTCAACGAAGCTCCGAGAAATAATGCACATCGATGCACCAGAGTCAAAGAGGACTCGTGCAGGAAATGTGCACACCAAAACCACACCTAACAAGCAATTAGCAATCAAACCCTATTCTAGCAAGCAACCATGTTCAAGCAAACAACATAATCTAACAATCAAAACCAGCTAGGAAAGTAACAGCTAGATTGAAGATTACCTGCGATAACCTCATCCACAGCCTCGCTCTCCGCAGCGGTCATCAGAAAAGCCTACCTCCTCGGCGGAACAGCCTGCCGAAAAGCCTGCCCCTGCGGAACAAGAGCTGCTCCACGTCCAGCAGGAACAGACGCTCGCTGCTGCAACGGCTGAGCTGCAACAGGAGCCCTCCGCAGCTGATTCGCATGCCGACAATCCTTCGCGACATGGGAAGCATCACCACAAACCAGACACTGGCCCAAAAACTTCCTACACTGATCCTTGATATGGCCAGGCTTGCCGCAGAAATGGCAAAACTTCAGAATAGGCCCTCCTGGCCTCTTAAACTGAGCAGACTGATTAGGCCTTAATCCAGGTCTAACCATAGCTCTCGCCTGTTCCACAGGCCTCTTCCCAGCACCAACAACAGACCCCCGCCTCTGGTTCACGAGCAGCTCCTGCCTCTTAGCCGCTACTAGAACCTTCTGATAAGATTCCCGGTCAGAAGATGTCACAAAACTCTGGAGCTCCGAAGCAAGTACCTGCAGGAACCTCTGAGCCTTCTCCTCAGTGTCATGCACCATCTTTGGTGCAAACCGACTCAGCCTCATGAACTCTTGGTGATACATGTCTACCGATGAGCTCCCTTGCTTCAGATCGATAAAACGCTGCAGCATCTCCTCCCTGGCAGCTTTCGGGAAGAACTCACCCTCAAATCTGGCCTTGAAGGTAGCCCAAGCTATCGGCTCCACCAACAACTTCTCTTCCGCATCCCACCAATTCCAAGCATTATCCTTGAGTTGCCTCTTCGCCAAATCAACCCATCCAGCCGGGGTGATCTTGGCCATCTTCAGATTGTCCTCGATGTTCCGAATCCACTCATCGGCAGCCAGAGGACCCTCAGAACCATCAAAATATGCGGGACCCAGCTCCCAAAATTGCTTCGCTCCTGGCTCAGAGCGAGGGCCATCCGGAAGAGCCCGGGCAGCTCGAGCAAGTGGAGCATTCTGGACTTGCAAAAGCACGCCCTGCTGCACTTGCATCATCTGCAGCATCATCCGCATCATCTCACCGCTGGTGGGTTCCCGCTCAGGCTCCTCATCATGAGGGATCGCGCCACTACCCCCACCACGGGTGAAACGTCTTCCTGCCATCTAGTGACACAGAAAACGAATCAGATTAGACTCATAGCTTATGACATCGGACGTCGAACTTAGTTTATTGGGCATTCTAATATTATTATCGTCATTCCAAACATCGCAGTTATAGAAGGGCCTGCATGGGCCACCAACAAAACCTGTCACGACCCGCTTCCCTAAAATGGAGGCGAGGCGTGAGAAGGTCCGCACGAGAGTGGAGCTGTGAAGCCCCAATACCCGATAAGCGTCAATAAGACATAAGCAGGTCCCTGTAACCACAACGGAATAACAATAATAACACAAGCAGAGACTGAAATAAAATCTCACATCTCATAAATTGTCCAACAAGAAAATAAGTCCAACATCCAGAAAAGCCACCAGGCTAAAAGAAAAGAGTCTAAAGGCCCAGAACAAGGCCAACAAAAGAAACGACATAACAAAGTATGGGTGCTACGCACCGATAACAAAACAACTGTCTAACAAAAGTAAAACACAACGAAGACACTAGGACTGGTCCCCAGTGTCCACGTACTCCCCGTCAAACACAAGCTCGGGCTCGGCGTCAGCAAACACCTCGTCCTCAACAAGGTACTCAGGCTCGGGATCTAACATGTGTCACCCAAAAGAGTAAAGGGGCACATGTCAGCAAGTCTAAAAGACTTGGGCAAGGAAACTGAAAGTAAGGCAACTAGCAACCTAGCAGTTTAGTATGCATGACATGGCAGTTATAACATGAGTGCACAATTTAAGACATGGCAAGACAATTTGTACAATAGAACAATCATCGGGACAAGACAAGACAAGACAAGACAAGAGTAGCCACGCTACTATCAATCTCAATCGATTCACTATTCACGTTGTTTGTAGATGTGTACGCCTTACAGCTGAATGGTTTCACATTCGTTGATTGGCCGCTTAACAACTACCCCAAACCCAAGAGTTTACGCCTTACCACTGCAGTTGCTGATCGGGCAGACTCCCAGTTGATTGGTCGCTTAACTCTTACCCCCAATACCCACACGTAATGGAGCCAGGGTCCCCGCACAATGAACTCAGCTAGTGAGCCTGGGGTTGCCCCGCACATGAGCTCGCATTCTTAAACATTTGGCGTCGGGGTGCACCTAGCTGGAAACACGCAATTCGGGCATTGGCTATCAACCAACACATGGCCCGCTTCTGGAACACGAGCCAGGAACACAAGCATTTGTAGCAAAGCTACGCAATCACAGAAACACTTACAGAATGCAATGACATGACATTTAACTTGCGTACCGTTAATGGAAAGTAAACATGGCATGATAATTGTGCAACATGCTATATGTGTTGGGACTAGCTTCGTTGTCAAGCTAGTTCCCCAATTTGTGCCTAGGCGAGTATCATTTCGTCGCCTAGCCTCTTTTACGCCTACAACAAGCAAATGGCCTAAAACATGGCCTAAACCCTAAGTGGCAAGTTTCACTTGCCTAGCACCGGGGATGACGACCACTTCGTCTCGCGGATGCTAATCTACGGGGAAATCGCTGTTTTGGGGGACAATCATCAAACAACATGAAATTATATTAGGGTTTCATAAAAATATAAATAGGTTATGAAAACAACGGTAGATCGATTTCTTACCAAGAGGAGACGGAAGAAACACTCCGGGGAACCCTAGGATCAGATCTGGAAAAGATTGGAGAAGTTTGGGGAAACTAGGGTTTTGGGGGATTTGGGGATTTTGATGGATTTTGGTGAGATTTGGGGAAGATGAGAGGTAGATAGAGTGGATGGATGGTTTGGATGATGATTCTAGGGATTGGAATGAAGGAATGAAGCTTGGAGGAAGATGGGGGCTCAAGGGGGAAGATTTTAGGGTTTTGGGTCGTGTTGGAGAAGATGAAATCGTTTGGGTTGGGTATAAATAGGTTGAGCTGGCGGCTGCCCAGAAATTAGGGTTTCAACACTGGTTAGTCGGTCAAAGAGCAACCACTGACCGACTAGTTTGGCAACTAGTCGATCGGTCGACCAACACAGACCGACTAAGTGCAAACAGTAACTCCTGAATGAAAATAGGATTTTAGAGTTAGTCGGTCCATGAACAAATACTGACCGACTAGTTTAGCATCTAGTCGGTCGATGAACGTTCTTAGACCGACTAAGAGTAAACAGTAACTCAACTAAAATTAAGATGATGTGTTAGTCGGTTAAAGAAACATTGCTGACCGACTAGTTTGCAACCTAGTCGGTCAACCAACGTTCTTAGACCGACTAACGATAAACAGTAACTCCTGAATAATTTTAGAAAGCCAACTAGTCGGTCCAAGAAGGATTGCCGACCGACTGGATCGTCATCTAGTCGGTCGGTGCCCCTTCTTATACCGGCTAATGAGCACAAAAAGTTCTGATACGGAGCGCGGGGCCCCGGGATCGATTCCTAAGACTCCTCGGCTTGATCTAATAGTTAGATACGACCGTTATGAAGTCCGTCATGAATGACATACTTCGAAATCGACAATCCTAAGGAAGAAACGAGAAAATACGACGAATCGATCGAAAATGAAATCTACGGAGACGAAAACCACACAAGAGGAGAAAATCCACCAAAACATATATTATATTATATTAAATCCAGATACATGAAAAGCAGTCGTTACATCAGGTCTTAAGGACCAGCTTACCTATCATCACCCTAGAGTTATTAAAGACAGTTTAGTTAAAGTTAACCATTTAATAACTCTAAGTTGATCGTTCAGTGAACTCATTCTCTAATGAGCACATGTGTCTCGTCTCCGACTTCACCAAGTCGAATGACTATGAGATCATCATTACCCTAAGGTAAGACTAAGACACAGTGGTCTATCCGATGTGTCGATATCCAGTTCTCGACACATCTATGACCACGAACCGTTTAAGACTTGCGTTTTTATTCGGTCGCTTACTTACTCATAATCGAGATCTTATCTAGATACGTAAGGACCTAACTATAAGTCTATGGATATTATCTAAGTATATATTAATACGAACGATTTATACTTAGAATAATAGGTACCATATACAGTATGAACAAGACGTATACTTTTGGATAAATTGCCTTATGAGCATCTATTCTCCTACATCTCCCACTTGCACTTAGGCTATTTATCTCAGTATCTCATACCGCTATAGCATATCAGTCACATTGACATTTATATGACAAACCTAAGAGTGGTTTTACTAACGAGTATCTACAACGAATTTTAATGGATTAATTAATACATCTCTTGATCACACTGGGTTGATCCTTTGGAAAAATGATCTGGATCAATTTTTCCTATCTTTGTATAGCTAACAATTAGCTTATACAATCTAGATGTAAGGTCTAACATTATAATCTATAAGTTAGTCTCAGCTCATTCCACTTTTCTTGTGTAAATATGTCAAGTACATACATGACACCCTAAGTCTCTATATATACGATTAAATCAAAACAATTTTGATTCAATGTTTTATATAAATGATTTATTTAAGGTGGAAATCCTTTTTACTTAGTTCGAAAGACCGGAACCAAGTATACGAGCTGGCTCCCACTGACTTTAAGAATTACCTGGTTAAATACTTCAATATTATATCTAAATCAAATTTTGATTATATATACGAAGATATAACCATTTGATAAGTGCTTTAGATGGAATGTACTAGTGTCAGGTTCGGTTTGACGAATGAGTCAAGTCAAGATCGGTTTAAGGAGTCTTGACATTCACTCGCTCAATCAAAACGTCCTACACTGTACTTTTCCCTTAACCACATTTAATATTAACTCTTTAATAACTAAATGCAGTTTATTAAGAATTAATCTTAATATGCGTATAATTGTGATCGCACACAATTTATACGCCCCTGGAACCTATACTTAACTACCAACATTAAGTCAGCTCAAAAATCAACATTTTCCGAAGCTTCGCACCATAATTTTGAGAATTTCCGCAATCAACTCAGAAAGCCACAATCACAGAAAATTTAAACCAATCAAATTTCAACTCAACAGAAAACACAATTCCCGAGACATTCATAAAACAACGGATTCATTAAGATGAACCGTAATTTGTTTATCCAATAAACTTTGATTGTAGAACACTCAATCATTATTTTCAACCTTTAAGAAATGATACATTTTATTTAACTAAAATTTGGTATCATCTCCTTCTTGTTCATGTCTCTAGAAGTCTTTGAACGGCCCTAGCAACAACGATTGCTCAGATTGCCGACCGTCCTCCACACTTCTCCCAATCTTCGCTTCATATCAGCCACCTGTATACATTACACAGATGTCTTTAGTATTTCATACTATATGATTGGAAATAATTACGTTTTATTGAATTTAATTTGTACCTGAGGTAGAGGCATCAGTATGCCCCTTCTTCTTCTCTGCAAGATAGATCTTACAGTTCCTCTTCCAGTGGCCAATCTTGTGGCAATGGAAGCACTCAGATTTTGACGGGGCCCCTTTAGTCTTTTTCTTCTCTTTCTTTGCCTTCGCAGGTTGCGGGACCTGCCTCTTCTTACCCTTGCCTTTCGGCTGGTTGGAAGAAGCAGAGCCAACAACCAATGCAGTCGGCTTCTTCTCAATCTCCTCAAACTGCCTCAGCATATTGAGGAGACCAGGAAGATCCGTTTCAAGACTGTTCATTATAAAACCAGTGATGAAAGGCTTAAACTCAGGAGTTAAAGACTTCAGGATAATGTCCACGGACATCTCATTGTCCAGGACAAATCCTAACTGGGCGGCGTCCTCTACGTACCCGATCATCTTGATAACAAGATCCTGTACGGGCCCTGCCTCCATCTTTGTGCTCCAGAGGTTGCTGGTGGCTTCGAACTTGGCAGCTCGAGATCGCTTGCCGTATAACTCTTGTGCATTGAGAAGCATACTTTGAACATCCATATGTTCATGCTTCCTCTGCAGCTCGTTACTCATCGAAGCCAGAGTAAGGCACCTGGCCTTCTCTGCATCCCTCTGGTTTAATTTGTAGGCTTCCTTTTCCTCGAAGGTCGAATCTTCATCGGGCTTATCCGGAGCGTCCTCAAACAATACATATCCTATCCCGGCTAGGTAAAGGACCAACTTAATGTTCCTAAGCCAGTCTTTGTAGTTCATTCCATCGAGCACGTTCTTCTCAACCATATATCTAAGACCCAAATCCATTTTGCATTTTTATAGATACTTTAGTCAGTATATGTTCGTTGTATAGTTTTAATGGTTTTAATAAAACTACATTCTCCCACTACATTTATTAAAGCCATAATAATGAACAATTTATTATAAAATAACATTTGTGAGAGAGGGATCCGACTACCCTGAGTCTGACAACCTTGAGTGTGTCTCAACAAGTTGTCCGACTCTGCAGTCGGTAGACGAACTCGTCGTCAATCATATCTATTTTGATTCCATATCGATTTTACCCCTAGTCATTTGTGATCATGAGTGTGCTCATTCGGTTCACAATGGCTAGCCTAGTCGGACCCTTGTTTTCATGTCTAGCCTGACTTGTCCCGCCGCTCGGTGTATGCACGACACGTTGGTTTGGGTCAGGACTTAGACTACATTCTTGGTTAGACTTACGCCGATGCTCGAAGGATGAGACAACGGTTTCAGTCAGGTCAAGATGTCAATCAAGAAATCGGTTTCTATAAGATTGACATGTCACGGCTTGAGTGTAGCTCAACAACCGTAACATGTTTCTTACAGTTGCCAACTCCTAAAACAAGGAGGGCTACGATTTATCTTGAAGAAGATTATAATCGTATTTGACTTAGGTATAGTCGATGGACTTTCACAGTCATGAATCGACTCCTTGCGGTCCAGCAGACGCGGCCAGGGAATTGACTAAGCCATGACCACTTGTTATCCAGTCTAGCTAGGTTGGTCCAGCAAACTTAGTCAAGCACATTGACCGACATCATGATCCATTGAAGGAGTTTTCATCAATTCTATGTTTGTCCAAACAACTAAATGGCTTTTAATTAAGAAAACTAGTTAAACCCTATCAACTAGTGGATCCTAAAATTCGAAATTTTATGGATTGGTTGAAAAATTTATATTAAGTCCTTATAAACTATAAGCTTCATCCGTTCAATGTGCTACCCCCAATCTAATTAGGATTTTATAAAACAATTACAACATGTTTCAACATTTGTCTTTTATGAAAATCATCAATTAAACGATTTAATGAAATGATTGACAATCAAAGGGACTACCCTAATCTGGTTTTAGGTTTTGATGTTGTTTTTGTTTATAAAACATAACATGTCACTAGTTTATTAAAATTTCATCTCATAAAATTTTAAACATTTAATGGCTAACCTAATAAGATTCATGAAAACATTATTCAATATGTCCATTAAAAATGAAACAACTAATGTATCCGCATAAATAAAAGTTTCAACTAGTGACATATAATGAGTATTTGCAAGTTTAAAATTATCTACATAATAAAAACACGCAAATTTAAAATTTAACAATTAAATTCGAAGATAAAAATTTAAAGCTTCAAAACATTTTATCACATAAAACTAGGTATAAAATTATCAAATAATTCTAAAACCTAGGCTTTAAAATTTTAATCAATAATTTAGAATCATATATGTAATTTAAAAGAAACTTAATTTATCTCTTCATCTTATGAAAATTGTAACGGTCGGTTTCCGATCGTACCTTCTTTGTGCACGTGCTCTTGATCGTGCACGTGTTTATTTTAGACATTATTTGTTTTTGAACATCATTGTGTGATATGTCGTCGTGATCGTCTCTGAGAGTATTAGATTGTGGAATAAGTTTGGAACAACATATCTCGAGTCGTTTTTCCGCGATACTATCCTATTTGATGTGACGTCGCGACTTTCTGTTTTGAAGTGAGACGTTTCTATTTTTAGTTTCGTCTCTCGACGTCGAAATTTAGATCAGTCTTCTCCACTCTCTTTCTTTCGTCGCCCCGAACACCCCAATAATTATTTTACAAATTTTGGACTTAATTTGACCTATTTTCCATTTTTAGAAAGTTTTAAATAATTTTAAAACCTATTTTTATAAGTGTTTTAATTATAATAAAATTCCTATATTATAATAACGCTTTAAAGAATTTTTTGACCAAATTTCAGAATTTTTGGCTGCACCCAACTTTGCGTGAGGGAGAGAAGAGATATTTGTTTTAAATAAATCATTTTAATTATTTTTATTAATCCCCTAAACCCTAGACCTAGCCCTAACCCTCTTTCCTATTTATATTAGCCATAGGCTAGCTAATTTCCGCATCACACAAACCCTAGCCGTCAAAAACACCTTCCCAAAGTTCGTCGCAACGTTGCGACAGCCGCCCCCGTGCACGACCGACCGCCACCCCCGCATTTCCCGTGCACGACCGGCGCTCCGCTCCGCATCACCCGCTTGCAGCGCTCCGCTGCAAGCCCCCCGCTGTCGCCCGCTCCGACCGAGGCCATCTTTCGGTCTGACCGAGAGATTTCCCCGCACTGCCGCTTCGCCCGCACCGCTGCACCATCTCCTGCATCGCCAAGTGCCCGACTGGAGCCATCGCCCGCACTGACCGAGAGCCCGCTCCGCACCCGCAAGCGCTTCGCACCCCGCTCCGTTGCAAGCCTCGCCCAAGCGACCGACCGACGAGATCCCCCGCATCCGACCGCTACGACCGACGCTACAGACCCCGCATCGCACCCTGCTGCGCTGCACAGGCCGCCCGCAGTGTCTGACCGAGCTAAGCCCCTGCAGCGGCTAGTGTCCGACCGACGGCCGTTCATCGCAACTTGGATTCTTCCACACCAACTCCTGTGGTGGGCCCCCCAAGTTCTCCAGAGGTGTTGTGGGTCCCCCATTGACCCCTAGCATTGCTGTGGGCCCCACTTGGGTGTGCTACTTCGCGGATTTGCTGTCTACGACGTTACGACACGTCGTAGGCCTTCGTCGCAAGTTTCAACTTCTGGGAAATCGTGCGTGGACCAGATTTGACGCTGAGGAGTTCTCCGTTCAGACACGACTTCCATTCTACGACAAACTCCGGTTAAGGTTGGTTCCCCGAAACTCGTGGAAACCCCCACAATAGCTGACTGAACCCTAAACTAAAAATCGACAACTTGAACTAAAATTTATTTCCAGCACCAGTAAAACGTTGTACGAACATAGAAAATCGACGAATGGACTTTTTTGACTGTGCACATAGGATTAGATCGTCGATTAGGCTGAAACATCGAAAAAGTGACTTTTGACGAATAGGATAGTCTCGATAACCTAGAAACGAAACCTAATAGGATTTGATGAAATTGAGACCTGACACCGTCGCCATGGCACTGTTTCAGACGGACTTCCGCGGACGAGACGCATGGACGAGACGCTTCGAGAGGACGACACACTCGCCATCGCAGGCAAGTGTATCCCACTTGCACTTTTGGCTGTGCTTAGGCCTTAGTTGGTTAGAATTGTTAATTGTGACAAATAGAACCGGACGTGAAATGATAGTGTCCAGGACGACTCCTGACGGCTCAGACTTGACGACGAAGTCTGAGCCTGACAACAACAACTTTTGACATCATAGAGCTATCATGTGTGTGCATGTGTGTGGACACCCTAGAATAACCCTTCCCATCTTGTCACGTCCCGTCCCGTCTTGCACAGCCTGCGGGCAATAGGGCACTCATCCGAGTGATCCCTTGTACTGATACACAGCCTGCGGGCAATAGGGTACTCTCCAAGCTAGAGAGAGTGATCCCTTGTACTGATACACAGCCTGCGGGCAATAGGGCACTCGCCAAGCTAGAGCGAGTGATCCCTTATACTGTTTGTCTTGTCTTGTCTTCCTTGGGGTTTGGGGTTGGGTTGAGCAAGCTCACGGTAAGAGGGTCTGATCCGTCTCGAACCGTAAGGCATGAAACCTTTCGTGTCTCACTTGTCTTGTCTCGTTTTGTCCCGTCACGTCCCGACTTGTCATGACACCTGTAGGTTAGTCCCGTAGTTGGTAGCACACGCTACAACTACTACTTGCTACGCTTTACTTTCCTGCTGCATTTTTGTTACTCAGTTATAACCCCAACATGCTAATCAACCAGTAAATCGTTGTTTAAAAGTTGATACACTTGCAGTTTGGTCTAACCCTGTTTGTAGACCTTACCTGACGTACAGTTCCTTCTTTTGGTGCTGTACGTCAGGTGTTGAGCCAGAGTACGTCGACGAGGCAGACTTGCCAGCAGACGGAGAGCCGGAGGACGTTGATCCGGAGTACGACCCAGAGGAGGACCAGAGTTAGAGGCCTCTAGTTGCTGATCCAGAGTTCTGTTCCATTTTAGTGTGGGTGCGTAGCACCTTTTGTTTTCTTGACTAGGTTGGGTGCTTGCACCGGTAGTTCCTTTTTCTGCAGTTGTAGCCCTTCGGGCATTTTTAGACTCTCAGTACTCTGGATGTTATGCTTGGAATAAAATGAAAAGATATCTCATTTTCAGTACTTTGTTGTTCCGTACTAACTTGCAGGGACCTGTTTTCTTCGTTTTGGAATACCACAGACGCTTATTGGGTCTGGGCTCTTTTCCCCGGCCTAAGCGGGCCTTAGTCACGCTTCACCTCCGTCCTTTTTGGGAAGCGGGGCGTGACAGGTTTTAGTGGTGGCCCATGCAGGTCCCGTCCTTCTGTGAATATGGAACAATCGAAGTATTGAAATTCATTTTATTATCATCCAGTAATCATACGAGTCTAACCTCTGTGTTTTCTATCAATAGGATGGCAGGACGACGCGTTACCCGATCGGGGAACTCAGGCGATGGAGTTCCGGAGGACCAGAGCGGAGACTTCCGTCAGTTTCTGGGTGTGATGAGGGAGATGCTGGATGTTCAGCATCAGTTGGTTCAGCAGTCCCAGCGTGCTGCCCAGGCTGTTCCAGTTGCACCACCACCACCTCCGCCTACCCCACGAGCTGCTCCAGGAGTGAAGCAGTTCAATGAGCTCCAGCCGAGGACATTTTTGGGGAAGGAGGGACCCCTAGCTGCTGATGAGTGGATCCAGAGCACGGAGGAGAAGTTAGTTGCTGCGAAGATTCCTGACGATAACCGAGTGGAGATAGCGAAGATACAGCTGATGGAGAATGCGAGGAACTGGTGGCGCATCGAGGAGAGGCGTCTTGAGAAGCCAGTGGGGTGGAAGACCTTCAGATCGCTGTTCAAGGACAAGTATTTCACCAAGTCTGCTAGGAGGGAGCTGTTGAGCAAGTTTATAGATCTGAAGCAGGGGGATATGACCGTTGAGGAGTATGAAGCTGAGTTTGAGATGCTGAGCCGTTTTGCCCCGCATATGGTAAGAAAGGAGGAGAAGCGAGCTGATCGCTTTCGTCAGGGACTGCGTCCGAAGATTCAGGCTTCTATGTCTTCGGTGAGTTTCACGACTATGAGGGAGGTGCTAGATGCTGCGAAGAATCATGAGCTTACTTCGCTCCTACCTGACCCTCCAGCTGATAAGGGTAAGCGTCCCATGGAGCAGTACCGGCCACCTGCTAGGCCGGTGATGAGGCCAGTTCAGACAGTACCATTCAAGAGGCCTGGAGCACCAGTTCAAATTCAAGGCAAGGCTCCGTGCCACTTCTGCGGAAAGCCTGGACATGTTCAGGCCACCTGCAGAAAGAAGATGTGACTATGCTTAGTTTATGGAGATGCCTCGCACGTAGCGAAGGATTGTCCGAGAGCTCGTCATGCTGTAGTTGGAGCGCCTGCCCCGCTACAGATGAGAGCACCTGCTCCAGTTCAGAGAGGACCTGCTGTTCGTGGACCACATTTGGAGCCACAGAGGCAGATGTTTCAGAGAGCATCACAGCCCCAGAGGCCGGCGTATACCATGACTGCTGTGGAGACTTAGGAGCTGGACGGAGTTATTGCAGGTAACTCTTGATCCTAGTCTTTCATTTCATAGTTTAGATCTTATTATTTGTGTTGTTTGTTGACTTGTTTGTTAGAGTAGCTTGGTTTGACTGTAGTCGTTTATATCTTAGGCACCATCCCAGTGTCCTCTCACCCGGCCTTGGCTTTGTTCGACTCCGGTGCATCTATGTGCATCATATCCCAGAGGTTTGTAACAAAGCACTCCATTCCCACCCATACACTCCCTAAGTGTTGGGACATCACCACAGGGAATGGAGTGGTGACAGTGAACTTGGGATGTCGATCGATTTCTTTGGTGGTCAGTGGACACGAGCTCTTTGCAGATTTCATTGTCCACGATCTGCCACACTTCGATGTCGTTCTTGGCATCGATTGGTTGGGAGATTTCCATGCCTCGATCGACTGTCACAGCAAGAGGGTGGTGTTCCGGATTCCAGGCCATCCGGAGTTCGAGTTCCGCGACAGAGATGAGTCGCTTGGACCCATCAGATTTCGGGCCAAGCCGGAGGTGCCGATTGTTATAGCCATGCAGATGGAGATGGAGACTGAGCGTCCAGTAGTTGTCAGAGACTTCGACGACGTCTTCCCGGAGGATATCTCGGGTCTGCCACCCGACAGAGCTCTAGAATTTGGTATTGATCTTATGCCGGGAGCGCAGCCGATATCAAAGGCACCATACCGTATGGCTCCCGCTGAACTCGAGGAGCTGCGGAAACAGTTAGATGAGTTGATACAGAAGGGTTTCATCCACCCTAGTGTGTCACCATGGGGTGCACCAGTTTTGCTCGTGAAGAAGAAGGATGGGTCCCGCAGGATGTGCGTGGACTATCGAGGGTTGAATGCTGTCACCGTGAAGAATAAGTATCCGCTGCCGCGCTTCGACGATATCTTTGATCAGCTTGGAGGTTCGAGAGTCTTCTCAAAGTTGGACTTGAGGAGCGGGTACCATCAGTTGAAGGTGAAGAAGGATGATGTTCTGAAGACGGCTTTCCAGACGAAGTACGGACATTATGAGTTCGTGGTCATGCCGTTTAGCGTGACCAATGCTCCAGCTGTGTTCATGAATTTGATGAACTTGATATTCTACGACTTCCTGGATAAGTTTGTTGTAACGACCACTTTTTCGTGCACGTGCTTTGGCCGTGCACGTGTTTGTTTTAGACGTTGTTCGTTTGTGAACACTTTCGTGTGATAGGCCGTTGTGAACGCCTCTGGGAGTATTAAATAGTGGCACTAATTTGGAACGACGTTTCTCGAGTCGTTTTCCCACAATTTAATCTTACTCGATGAGACGTGGCGATTCTCACTCTTGACGGGAGACGTTTCTATTTTTAGTTTCGTCGTCCGACGTCGAAATTGAGATCCGTCTACTTAGTTAGCTCACATTCGTCGTCACGATCACCCCGATATTTATTTTATAATTTTTGGAGTTTATTTGACCACTTTTATAATTTTTACAAGTTTTATATTATTTTTAATAATTAATTTATAAATTATTTTCGGCCAAATAAAATTTATTTAAGTTTTAAACGTTTTAAAGAATTTTTGAGCCAATTTCCAGCTCATTTGGACCAGGTCAAACCCCTTGGATGAGATGGAGTAATTGAATTTCAAATTTTAAATCTTTTTAAACTTCTAATCCTATTAGATTTAGCCCTAGACCAAGTCAACCCATCTATACTATATAAGCAACCCCTAGGAAGTCCTATTTTCCAAGGAAATTAGCCCTAGCCTCTTCCAAACTCATTTTGGACGTTGCGACGAATCGTCGCAACGTTGCGACGAACGGCAGCCGCACGACCGAAGAAATCGCCCCCGTTCCCTCGGTCTGACCGGCCGTTGCCCCCGCACCAAGCTCCGCTCCGCACCCGTGCTGTCGCTCGCTCCGCATCACCGCATCGACCGAGAGGATGTCTCGGTCTGACCGAGAGACCTCGCCCCAACTCCCGCACCGCACAGCCCGCTTCGCAGAGCCCGCACCGACCCCGCTCCGCCCCGTGTCTGACCGAAGCGCTCCCCCGCTCACGCTGCATCGCCGCTTCGTTGCAAGTTGCAACGTCCGCACAGCGCGGTGACCGACCCGCCCCAAGCGCCCGACCGATGGCCTTCTCCGCACCCGCCACTGCGACCGACCCCAAGCGCTGCAACCCCCGCATCTCATGTGTCTGACCGACGAAGCTCCCCGCACCGAGGCCGTACGACCGATGGCCATACGTCGCAACCCCGCATCCGTCGCACCACTTGCCACCGTGGGCCCCCCAAGTTCTCCAGAGGTATTGTGGGTCCCCCAAAGGCCCCTAGGACTACTGTGGGCCCCACCTAGGTGCTTGCTCTTCGAGGATTCGTCGCGTACGACGTCGTCGCACGTCGTAGCCCGTCGTCGCACGTACGAGCTTTGGAATCTGGAATCGTCGCCCCGGTCGATGCTCTGAATTTTCCGGCGAGGAATATATATTGGAATCTGGACTTGGAGCGCGTTCTATTATTCCAACCCCCGGCGTCGCTACCCGACGCCGGTGTAGCTTTCGCGTCGTGTTGAGGTAACGCTTTGCACCCCTAGGACCCCCAACCCCATGCATGCTAATCAAGACTAAAATCAGTATTTTCAAAGTATTTTAAATGTTTTAAATTCACTAATCAAGATTAATAATATGGACTTTAGGCCGGTGGACTTGTGCACGTAGGAATCGTGACTTTGGACTCGTTGGACGGTGTTTTCTTGACGTGATAGTTGCAGGCAAGTGAAACTTGCCAACTCTTGTGTAGGGCCATGTTTTTAGGCCACTTCCTTGCTTTTAGCGTAAAAGAGACTAGTCAGTGAAATGATAGCTGGCTAGACGCCTACTTGATCTAGTTTGACAACGAAACTAGATCCGTCACCTAAATGATCTAGCTTGACAACGAAGCTAGATCCAACCCTTAAACTTGTCATTCATGCATGCTAAACTGTCACGTTTACTTTTCTTACTTGTACGCTTTACTACTTGTCATGCCATGTCATCCATGCATTGATTGTTGCATCGTAGCACACGCTACAATACATGTCCTCGTACTACTTGACCGGCTAGGTGCACCCCTACGCCATACTTGTTTACACACTTCCTGGCTCGTGGTCCAGAAGCGAGCATTCCGTGTTCGGGGGTAAGGCCCTGGCTCGACACACGTGGAGGGGTAGGGATAAACGGTTACTTGAGCTTAGGAGTGGCCTGATCCGCCCTCTAGCCAAAGGACGGAATCTCTGTGCACGAGGTGCTTACTTTTCTTGTCTTGTACTTGTCTTGTGAATGTCATGCCATGCTCGTACCTTACCTCGCTTTACTTTACCTGTCGCACTCATTACTTTAACTGCCATGTCATTGCATCATGCTAGAACTTTTAGGTTGCTCTTACTTGTACTTTCAGTTTCACTTGCACAAGTCTTCCAGACTTGCTGACATGTGCCCCTTGCTCTTTTGGGTGTCACATGTTAGACCCTGAGCCAGAGACCGTTGCTGAGTACGTGATGTTTTGCTGACGCTGAGTCTGAGTCCATGATTGCACAGGAGGATTTTGGTGGACACCGGTGACCATTCTTTGGGTCTTTGTTGAGCTTTATTTTGCTTTAGGCTTTTTGTTAGTTGCTGGTGCGTAGCACCGTTGTTTTGTACTTTGTACTTTTGTTGGCCATGTTTGGGCTTTTAGTTTCTTTCCTTTTCAGCCTGGTGGCTTTTTCTGCGATGTTGGAAACTTATTTTATGGATATTCTGAGATGTTTCTTTTGTCTCATTTCATTATTATTATCTTTGTTTCGTTCGCGTTGCAAGGACCTGCAGTTTTAAATTTGATCGACGCTTATCGGACTTGCAGCTTTGTAGCTTCAAGTCTGAGCGGACCTTCTCACGCTTCGCCTCCATATTTTTGGGAAGCGGGGCGTGACAGGTTTTGTTGGTGGCCCATGCAGGTCCAGTCTTGCAATTGCGAATTAACGGAACAACGATAATAACCGAATGTCCATTAAATAAATTGCAACATCCGAGTCAGAAGCCCTGAGTCTAGTCGTTTTTAGGACACTAGGTGATTAGAAGACTTAGTTAGACGTCTGTGCTTGATAGTTAGAGGCCTCTGTTTGTCAGTTAGACTCCCTGCCAGCAATTGATTCAATCGTCGTAGGAGTTACCCTAGTGGTCCTTGTTTACCCCTGACCATATTAGACTTCTAGAATCCCCTTTAGTCGTTCGCTTTTGGGTTCATCGATTTCGGACCAAGCTGAACGCATTTCTTTACCGTCTAACTTTTAGAAGTCTTAGCGCTTAGTTTTTAACCCTTAGTTGGTCGACCGTAGGAGTTTTCAGTAGACTCTTCTGATTCATATCCTAGGCGTATGAATGTTTTGATCTCCGACCAATTTCCTTACCTCGATTCACGAGATCGCCTCATGACGATCGTCGTCAATTTTCGAACCTCTCCATTATGAATTTTGAAACTCTTGAAAGTATTTTTTCGAACTTCCTCCTTTCCGAAGTTTAATCTAATTTTCAATGCATGTATACTTATACTTCATCCCCCTTCGTTGATTTAAAATTTTTAAAACGTTGTCGGAATTTCTGAATACTAGTTTATAGTATTTCCCCAGCCTATGTTTTTCGTACTTGCGTAAATGTGTCGTACCTTCATGTAGTAATTTTATTCTGAACCGTACTTTTATTTTGCTCAGTTCGATTTATAATTTTCCCTCTTATTTATGCCATTTGAATAATACATCGTGTTTACTTTTAATATACTTTTCAAGTCACATGGAATTTCAGATTTCAGCAAGTTGGTTTTACTCGTCGTTCTCACTATTTCAGATTTTTGCAAAATTACTATTTTCATAACCTCCTCCTGCTTTAGACCCTCCCTGATTTGATTTTAAAGATTTGCTATTCGACCCTGATAATTCTTATGCTAAGTTACTACTATTTTCTTTCCGCTCACCATACACGCTTTTAGAAAAATTTCTAAATCAAATTGAATTTCAACTATTTTTATAACCGTGCCAGACTTGTTGTGCTCATATATTAAGAACCTTGTGCAAATCTGTTCCTCATTTTTGGCAAACCGTGGTTTTCTAAAAAGTAGTTTCAAATTGATTATCTTCAATTTTCCATAGCCCAAAGTTTTGAAAGCATTTAACCTGATTTTAAATTCTTCTGTTGCTTGATTCCATTCTTTGACTTACAAAAACTTTTGGCAACATTTTATTAAATTACTGACTGATAGAATTTTCTAAACCATGTCTTTAATATTCGCGTAAATGATTTTACTTCCTTTCAAAATGATTTTTAGAAACAATAGACCATTTTCTCTTATTAAGAATGTTCGACTCAAATTTACTTTGAACAACTCGTTTTATCGATTCCGAAATATTTCTTTTCAGACGAGGATTCTGATTTTGAAGAAAAACAGTTTTCAGATTTCACGTATTCTAGCTTGTGCTACTCACCCTATCTCCTCTTTTATATCCTATATAAGCATCACTATATCCTTTTCCTTCAACCTAAACATCACCATTGAGCCAATGTTCGTCCAACCAAGCTGTCTCCTTGCATTCGCCCTATCTGAACACGTGCTTATCGATCCTTCCCTCGTCACGCTTTCGACCTCCCTCTATTGCTTAGGTATTAGTGCCCGTCAATGTCTATGACCACCCTAAGTTTTTAGTAGGCCCTTGGACCCTGTGAGGTGTCGTAGTGCACATACCTAAGTTGGGTACGTGAGCTTGAATGAGAATTCCCATAGTATATTGGTGCTTGCCTATTGTGTGGTATATATATATATATACTCGGAGTTATTCGTGATAGTATGAAGTTGTTGTGTGTTAGTAATTATAGATTTTTGTGTGGATAGCTATACTATACTAGGGATGCCGGTGTATATAAGAGCTAGCGTTGAAATATCTAATGGAATGTATGTAATTAGAGATACTTATAATGGTTGAAATAAAATGATTAGTAAAGCTAGGTATATGCTAGGTGTGATGATAATGTGTGAACTTATAGATAAGTAAGTAGGCCTATTGAGTGATCTATATATTATTACGTGTGAGTATGTGCTCGTAGGTAGATATATATAGTGCTTAGACGTAAGTAGTTATGTTTTGTTGCCTAAGTATATATGTGATATACATATAGTAATAGGGTTATAATTTTGATTGGTATTGTTGCTTTTGCGGGATGTTGCATGTGTGCATACCGTGAGGTATACACGACTATTGCACATCCTAATTATGTATGTGTGGATGTGTTAGTATACTGATTATAGGTAGTAGGTTATGGTGTGAATATATGTGTTACATATGTATGACTATACGATGTATACGTAGGCATGTATGAAGGAGTGTATTATAAACATACGTGTGCTAATGCCTGTATTATTATTAGTGTATATAGAATGATTGAACTATGTGAGTACTACCTGACTAAATATTAGGTGAATGACTTATGGTGTATATGGTTGCATTAGTAGACGTATAAATATTGGAGTGGTAATAGTATAGGTATGAATGCCGTGTTACGTATATAGAATATCCTGATGAGTGTATTGAGTCTCACTCAAGCTTGAGTGAGTATACTCTAAGTATATTGAATGTATGTTTGTAGTTTGAATATAGCAATGTTTGATGTATGTATAGTGATGGGAGTGTTTGTGCCTGGTCGTGCTACACACATGATTGTGGGTCGCTACGCCAGTATATAGTTATAGGTGCTGGTCTTGTGGTATAGTTATTTACTAAGGACTTGTTATGTGAATGTATGTGTACTAGCTAAAACTAAGTGTGTATGTGTGCTAGTTATATAATGGTATGATTGGCGTATGAAAATGAAATGTTAGCGTGTATGGGTGTGCACCATGCACGTGTAAGTATGTGCTTAGTTATAGGTATGGATGACTATGGTAAAAATGGCGTGTCGTAAATATAGTTATAGGACCGTACGTGATGTGAATATATGGTGAACCAATTGCATGTATTTGAATGACTATATATTGTGAAATTATAGTAGTGGTGAATGTATATTAGATATAGTGAACTTGATTTAATAATGGTATGGTGTGACTATATGTGTTGAAATGCTTGGTATTGGATGAATATTAGAGGGTAGTATACCCTTGATGTTTGTGCATAGGTAGCTACATATAAGTAGAGCGATGATTGTATTGGCTAAGCGTGAAACTATCTTTATATAAGTATCTGAAATATTGTTTTGTGTTTAGGAAAGTAGTAGCAGTTATATAAGGGATGTATGTTTATGTACCTGATTGAAATACATGTATGAAGTTGACGGACTATAATAGGTATAAGTGTATACGTACGTGAATGTATATGTATACGTGATGGTAGTATTAATGTTTGACTACCTAGTGCATATATGAACACTTGTAATGACTATACTTGGTTTGAAATATAATGTGACTTGATTGGGGTAGTTACTAGTGCGTCTAGCTATATTGGAAAGTCCGAGGACGGACTTTATTCTAAGGTGGGGAGGATGTAACGACCACTTTTCGTTGTACGTTTTTCGTGCACGTGCTTTGGCCGTGCACGTGTTTGTTTTAGACGTTGTTCGTTTGTGAACACTTTCGTGTGATAGGCCGTTGTGAACGCCTCTGGGAGTATTAAATAGTGGCACTAATTTGGAACGACGTTTCTCGAGTCGTTTTCCCACAATTTAATCTTACTCGATGAGACGTGGCGATTCTCACTCTTGACGGGAGACGTTTCTATTTTTAGTTTCGTCGTCCGACGTCGAAATTGAGATCCGTCTACTTAGTTAGCTCACATTCGTCGTCACGATCACCCCGATATTTATTTTATAATTTTTGGAGTTTATTTGACCACTTTTATAATTTTTACAAGTTTTATATTATTTTTAATAATTAATTTATAAATTATTTTCGGCCAAATAAAATTTATTTAAGTTTTAAACGTTTTAAAGAATTTTTGAGCCAATTTCCAGCTCATTTGGACCAGGTCAAACCCCTTGGATGAGATGGAGTAATTGAATTTCAAATTTTAAATCTTTTTAAACTTCTAATCCTATTAGATTTAGCCCTAGACCAAGTCAACCCATCTATACTATATAAGCAACCCCTAGGAAGTCCTATTTTCCAAGGAAATTAGCCCTAGCCTCTTCCAAACTCATTTTGGACGTTGCGACGAATCGTCGCAACGTTGCGACGAATGGCAGCCGCACGACCGAAGAAATCGCCCACGTTCCCTCGGTCTGACCGGCCGTTGCCCCCGCACCAAGCTCCGCTCCGCACCCGTGCTGCCGCTCGCTCCGCATCACCGCATCGACCGAGAGGATGTCTCGGTCTGACCGAGAGACCTCGCCCCAACTCCCGCACCGCACAGCCCGCTTCGCAGAGCCCGCACCGACCCCGCTCCGCCCTGTGTCTGACCGAAGCGCTCCCCCGCTCACGCTGCATCGCCGCTTCGTTGCAAGTTGCAACGTCCGCACAGCGCGGTGACCGACCCGCCCCAAGCGCCCGACCGATGGCCTTCTCCGCACCCGCCACTGCGGCCGACCCCAAGCGCTGCAACCCCCGCATCTCATGTGTCTGACCGACGAAGCTCCCCGCACCGAGGCCGTACGACCGATGGCCATACGTCGCAACCCCGCATCCGTCGCACCACTTGCCACCGTGGGCCCCCCAAGTTCTCCAGAGGTATTGTGGGTCCCCCAAAGGCCCCTAGGACTACTGTGGGCCCCACCTAGGTGCTTGCTCTTCGAGGATTCGTCGCGTACGACGTCGTCGCACGTCGTAGCCCGTCGTCGCACGTACGAGCTTTGGAATCTGGAATCGTCGCCCCGGTCGATGCTCTGAATTTTCCGGCGAGGAATATATATTGGAATCTGGACTTGGAGCGCGTTCTATTATTCCAACCCCCGGCGTCGCTACCCGACGCCGGTGTAGCTTTCGCGTCGTGTTGAGGTAACGCTTTGCACCCCTAGGACCCCCAACCCCATGCATGCTAATCAAGACTAAAATCAGTATTTTCAAAGTATTTTAAATGTTTTAAATTCACTAATCAAGATTAATAATATGGACTTTAGGCCGGTGGACTTGTGCACGTAGGAATCGTGACTTTGGACTCGTTGGACGGTGTTTTCTTGACGTGATAGTTGCAGGCAAGTGAAACTTGCCAACTCTTGTGTAGGGCCATGTTTTTAGGCCACTTCCTTGCTTTTAGCGTAAAAGAGACTAGTCAGTGAAATGATAGCTGGCTAGACGCCTACTTGATCTAGTTTGACAACGAAACTAGATCCGTCACCTAAATGATCTAGCTTGACAACGAAGCTAGATCCAACCCTTAAACTTGTCATTCATGCATGCTAAACGCCATACTTGTTTACACACTTCCTGGCTCGTGGTCCAGAAGCGAGCATTCCGTGTTCGGGGGTAAGGCCCTGGCTCGACACACGTGGAGGGGTAGGGATAAACGGTTACTTGAGCTTAGGAGTGGCCTGATCCGCCCTCTAGCCAAAGGACGGAATCTCTGTGCATGAGGTGCTTACTTTTCTTGTCTTGTACTTGTCTTGTGAATGTCATGCCATGCTCGTACCTTACCTCGCTTTACTTTACCTGTCGCACTCATTACTTTAACTGCCATGTCATTGCATCATGCTAGAACTTTTAGGTTGCTCTTACTTGTACTTTCAGTTTCACTTGCACAAGTCTTCCAGACTTGCTGACATGTGCCCCTTGCTCTTTTGGGTGTCACATGTTAGACCCTGAGCCAGAGACCGTTGCTGAGTACGTGATGTTTTGCTGACGCTGAGTCTGAGTCCATGATTGCACAGGAGGATTTTGGTGGACACCGGTGACCATTCTTTGGGTCTTTGTTGAGCTTTATTTTGCTTTAGGCTTTTTGTTAGTTGCTGGTGCGTAGCACCGTTGTTTTGTACTTTGTACTTTTGTTGGCCATGTTTGGGCTTTTAGTTTCTTTCCTTTTCAGCCTGGTGGCTTTTTCTGCGATGTTGGAAACTTATTTTATGGATATTCTGAGATGTTTCTTTTGTCTCATTTCATTATTATTATCTTTGTTTCGTTCGCGTTGCAAGGACCTGCAGTTTTAAATTTGATCGACGCTTATCGGACTTGCAGCTTTGTAGCTTCAAGTCTGAGCGGACCTTCTCACGCTTCGCCTCCATATTTTTGGGAAGCGGGGCGTGACAGGTTTTGTTGGTGGCCCATGCAGGTCCAGTCTTGCAATTGCGAATTAACGGAACAACGATAATAACCGAATGTCCATTAAATAAATTGCAACATCCGAGTCAGAAGCCCTGAGTCTAGTCGTTTTTAGGACACTAGGTGATTAGAAGACTTAGTTAGACGTCTGTGCTTGATAGTTAGAGGCCTCTGTTTGTCAGTTAGACTCCCTGCCAGCAATTGATTCAATCGTCGTAGGAGTTACCCTAGTGGTCCTTGTTTACCCCTGACCATATTAGACTTCTAGAATCCCCTTTAGTCGTTCGCTTTTGGGTTCATCGATTTCGGACCAAGCTGAACGCATTTCTTTACCGTCTAACTTTTAGAAGTCTTAGCGCTTAGTTTTTAACCCTTAGTTGGTCGACCGTAGGAGTTTTCAGTAGACTCTTCTGATTCATATCCTAGGCGTATGAATGTTTTGATCTCCGACCAATTTCCTTACCTCGATTCACGAGATCGCCTCATGACGATCGTCGTCAATTTTCGAACCTCTCCATTATGAATTTTGAAACTCTTGAAAGTATTTTTTCGAACTTCCTCCTTTCCGAAGTTTAATCTAATTTTCAATGCATGTATACTTATACTTCATCCCCCTTCGTTGATTTAAAATTTTTAAAACGTTGTCGGAATTTCTGAATACTAGTTTATAGTATTTCCCCAGCCTATGTTTTTCGTACTTGCGTAAATGTGTCGTACCTTCATGTAGTAATTTTATTCTGAACCGTACTTTTATTTTGCTCAGTTCGATTTATAATTTTCCCTCTTATTTATGCCATTTGAATAATACATCGTGTTTACTTTTAATATACTTTTCAAGTCACATGGAATTTCAGATTTCAGCAAGTTGGTTTTACTCGTCGTTCTCACTATTTCAGATTTTTGCAAAATTACTATTTTCATAACCTCCTCCTGCTTTAGACCCTCCCTGATTTGATTTTAAAGATTTGCTATTCGACCCTGATAATTCTTATGCTAAGTTACTACTATTTTCTTTCCGCTCACCATACACGCTTTTAGAAAAATTTCTAAATCAAATTGAATTTCAACTATTTTTATAACCGTGCCAGACTTGTTGTGCTCATATATTAAGAACCTTGTGCAAATCTGTTCCTCATTTTTGGCAAACCGTGGTTTTCTAAAAAGTAGTTTCAAATTGATTATCTTCAATTTTCCATAGCCCAAAGTTTTGAAAGCATTTAACCTGATTTTAAATTCTTCTGTTGCTTGATTCCATTCTTTGACTTACAAAAACTTTTGGCAACATTTTATTAAATTACTGACTGATAGAATTTTCTAAACCATGTCTTTAATATTCGCGTAAATGATTTTACTTCCTTTCAAAATGATTTTTAGAAACAATAGACCATTTTCTCTTATTAAGAATGTTCGACTCAAATTTACTTTGAACAACTCGTTTTATCGATTCCGAAATATTTCTTTTCAGACGAGGATTCTGATTTTGAAGAAAAACAGTTTTCAGATTTCACGTATTCTAGCTTGTGCTACTCACCCTATCTCCTCTTTTATATCCTATATAAGCATCACTATATCCTTTTCCTTCAACCTAAACATCACCATTGAGCCAATTTCGTCCAACCAAGCTGTCTCCTTGCATTCGCCCTATCTGAACACGTGCTTATCGATCCTTCCCTCGTCACGCTTTCGACCTCCCTCTATTGCTTAGGTATTAGTGCCCGTCAATGTCTATGACCACCCTAAGTTTTTAGTAGGCCCTTGGACCCTGTGAGGTGTCGTAGTGCACATACCTAAGTTGGGTACGTGAGCTTGAATGAGAATTCCCATAGTATATTGGTGCTTGCCTATTGTGTGGTATATATATATATATACTCGGAGTTATTCGTGATAGTATGAAGTTGTTGTGTGTTAGTAATTATAGATTTTTGTGTGGATAGCTATACTATACTAGGGATGCCGGTGTATATAAGAGCTAGCGTTGAAATATCTAATGGAATGTATGTAATTAGAGATACTTATAATGGTTGAAATAAAATGATTAGTAAAGCTAGGTATATGCTAGGTGTGATGATAATGTGTGAACTTATAGATAAGTAAGTAGGCCTATTGAGTGATCTATATATTATTACGTGTGAGTATGTGCTCGTAGGTAGATATATATAGTGCTTAGACGTAAGTAGTTATGTTTTGTTGCCTAAGTATATATGTGATATACATATAGTAATAGGGTTATAATTTTGATTGGTATTGTTGCTTTTGCGGGATGTTGCATGTGTGCATACCGTGAGGTATACACGACTATTGCACATCCTAATTATGTATGTGTGGATGTGTTAGTATACTGATTATAGGTAGTAGGTTATGGTGTGAATATATGTGTTACATATGTATGACTATACGATGTATACGTAGGCATGTATGAAGGAGTGTATTATAAACATACGTGTGCTAATGCCTGTATTATTATTAGTGTATATAGAATGATTGAACTATGTGAGTACTACCTGACTAAATATTAGGTGAATGACTTATGGTGTATATGGTTGCATTAGTAGACGTATAAATATTGGAGTGGTAATAGTATAGGTATGAATGCCGTGTTACGTATATAGAATATCCTGATGAGTGTATTGAGTCTCACTCAAGCTTGAGTGAGTATACTCTAAGTATATTGAATGTATGTTTGTAGTTTGAATATAGCAATGTTTGATGTATGTATAGTGATGGGAGTGTTTGTGCCTGGTCGTGCTACACACATGATTGTGGGTCGCTACGCCAGTATATAGTTATAGGTGCTGGTCTTGTGGTATAGTTATTTACTAAGGACTTGTTATGTGAATGTATGTGTACTAGCTAAAACTAAGTGTGTATGTGTGCTAGTTATATAATGGTATGATTGGCGTATGAAAATGAAATGTTAGCGTGTATGGGTGTGCACCATGCACGTGTAAGTATGTGCTTAGTTATAGGTATGGATGACTATGGTAAAAATGGCGTGTCGTAAATATAGTTATAGGACCGTACGTGATGTGAATATATGGTGAACCAATTGCATGTATTTGAATGACTATATATTGTGAAATTATAGTAGTGGTGAATGTATATTAGATATAGTGAACTTGATTTAATAATGGTATGGTGTGACTATATGTGTTGAAATGCTTGGTATTGGATGAATATTAGAGGGTAGTATACCCTTGATGTTTGTGCATAGGTAGCTACATATAAGTAGAGCGATGATTGTATTGGCTAAGCGTGAAACTATCTTTATATAAGTATCTGAAATATTGTTTTGTGTTTAGGAAAGTAGTAGCAGTTATATAAGGGATGTATGTTTATGTACCTGATTGAAATACATGTATGAAGTTGACGGACTATAATAGGTATAAGTGTATACGTACGTGAATGTATATGTATACGTGATGGTAGTATTAATGTTTGACTACCTAGTGCATATATGAACACTTGTAATGACTATACTTGGTTTGAAATATAATGTGACTTGATTGGGGTAGTTACTAGTGCGTCTAGCTATATTGGAAAGTCCGAGGACGGACTTTATTCTAAGGTGGGGAGGATGTAACGACCACTTTTCGTTGTACGTTTTTCGTGCACGTGCTTTGGCCGTGCACGTGTTTGTTTTAGACGTTGTTCGTTTGTGAACACTTTCGTGTGATAGGCCGTTGTGAACGCCTCTGGGAGTATTAAATAGTGGCACTAATTTGGAACGACGTTTCTCGAGTCGTTTTCCCACAATTTAATCTTACTCGATGAGACGTGGCGATTCTCACTCTTGACGGGAGACGTTTCTATTTTAGTTTCGTCGTCCGACGTCGAAATTGAGATCCGTCTACTTAGTTAGCTCACATTCGTCGTCACGATCACCCCGATATTTATTTTATAATTTTTGGAGTTTATTTGACCACTTTTATAATTTTTACAAGTTTTATATTATTTTTAATAATTAATTTATAAATTATTTTCGGCCAAATAAAATTTATTTAAGTTTTAAACGTTTTAAAGAATTTTTGAGCCAATTTCCAGCTCATTTGGACCAGGTCAAACCCCTTGGATGAGATGGAGTAATTGAATTTCAAATTTTAAATCTTTTTAAACTTCTAATCCTATTAGATTTAGCCCTAGACCAAGTCAACCCATCTATACTATATAAGCAACCCCTAGGAAGTCCTATTTTCCAAGGAAATTAGCCCTAGCCTCTTCCAAACTCATTTTGGACGTTGCGACGAATCGTCGCAACGTTGCGACGAATGGCAGCCGCACGACCGAAGAAATCGCCCACGTTCCCTCGGTCTGACCGGCCGTTGCCCCCGCACCAAGCTCCGCTCCGCACCCGTGCTGCCGCTCGCTCCGCATCACCGCATCAACCGAGAGGATGTCTCGGTCTGACCGAGAGACCTCGCCCCAACTCCCGCACCGCACAGCCCGCTTCGCAGAGCCCGCACCGACCCCGCTCCGCCCTGTGTCTGACCGAAGCGCTCCCCCGCTCACGCTGCATCGCCGCTTCGTTGCAAGTTGCAACGTCCGCACAGCGCGGTGACCGACCCGCCCCAAGCGCCCGACCGATGGCCTTCTCCGCACCCGCCACTGCGGCCGACCCCAAGCGCTGCAACCCCCGCATCTCATGTGTCTGACCGACGAAGCTCCCCGCACCGAGGCCGTACGACCGATGGCCATACGTCGCAACCCCGCATCCGTCGCACCACTTGCCACCGTGGGCCCCCCAAGTTCTCCAGAGGTATTGTGGGTCCCCCAAAGGCCCCTAGGACTACTGTGGGCCCCACCTAGGTGCTTGCTCTTCGAGGATTCGTCGCGTACGACGTCGTCGCACGTCGTAGCCCGTCGTCGCACGTACGAGCTTTGGAATCTGGAATCGTCGCCCCGGTCGATGCTCTGAATTTTCCGGCGAGGAATATATATTGGAATCTGGACTTGGAGCGCGTTCTATTATTCCAACCCCCGGCGTCGCTACCCGACGCCGGTGTAGCTTTCGCGTCGTGTTGAGGTAACGCTTTGCACCCCTAGGACCCCCAACCCCATGCATGCTAATCAAGACTAAAATCAGTATTTTCAAAGTATTTTAAATGTTTTAAATTCACTAATCAAGATTAATAATATGGACTTTAGGCCGGTGGACTTGTGCACGTAGGAATCGTGACTTTGGACTCGTTGGACGGTGTTTTCTTGACGTGATAGTTGCAGGCAAGTGAAACTTGCCAACTCTTGTGTAGGGCCATGTTTTTAGGCCACTTCCTTGCTTTTAGCGTAAAAGAGACTAGTCAGTGAAATGATAGCTGGCTAGACGCCTACTTGATCTAGTTTGACAACGAAACTAGATCCGTCACCTAAATGATCTAGCTTGACAACGAAGCTAGATCCAACCCTTAAACTTGTCATTCATGCATGCTAAACTGTCACGTTTACTTTTCTTACTTGTACGCTTTACTACTTGTCATGCCATGTCATCCATGCATTGATTGTTGCATCGTAGCACACGCTACAATACATGTCCTCGTACTACTTGACCGGCTAGGTGCACCCCTACGCCATACTTGTTTACACACTTCCTGGCTCGTGGTCCAGAAGCGAGCATTCCGTGTTCGGGGGTAAGGCCCTGGCTCGACACACGTGGAGGGGTAGGGATAAACGGTTACTTGAGCTTAGGAGTGGCCTGATCCGCCCTCTAGCCAAAGGACGGAATCTCTGTGCATGAGGTGCTTACTTTTCTTGTCTTGTACTTGTCTTGTGAATGTCATGCCATGCTCGTACCTTACCTCGCTTTACTTTACCTGTCGCACTCATTACTTTAACTGCCATGTCATTGCATCATGCTAGAACTTTTAGGTTGCTCTTACTTGTACTTTCAGTTTCACTTGCACAAGTCTTCCAGACTTGCTGACATGTGCCCCTTGCTCTTTTGGGTGTCACATGTTAGACCCTGAGCCAGAGACCGTTGCTGAGTACGTGATGTTTTGCTGACGCTGAGTCTGAGTCCATGATTGCACAGGAGGATTTTGGTGGACACCGGTGACCATTCTTTGGGTCTTTGTTGAGCTTTATTTTGCTTTAGGCTTTTTGTTAGTTGCTGGTGCGTAGCACCGTTGTTTTGTACTTTGTACTTTTGTTGGCCATGTTTGGGCTTTTAGTTTCTTTCCTTTTCAGCCTGGTGGCTTTTTCTGCGATGTTGGAAACTTATTTTATGGATATTCTGAGATGTTTCTTTTGTCTCATTTCATTATTATTATCTTTGTTTCGTTCGCGTTGCAAGGACCTGTAGTTTTAAATTTGATCGACGCTTATCGGACTTGCAGCTTTGTAGCTTCAAGTCTGAGCGGACCTTCTCACGCTTCGCCTCCATATTTTTGGGAAGCGGGGCGTGACATTTGTCGTTATCTTCATTGACGACATTATTATTTATTCGAAGTCAGGGGAGGAGCACAGCTGTCATCTGAGGATAGTGCTGGAGACGCTGAGGCGACACAAGCTTTATGCCAAGTATAGCAAGTGTGAGTTCTGGCTGGACAGAGTCACATTCTTGGGACACGTGGTGTCCGGTGATGGCATATCTGTATATCCAGAGAAGGTCAGAGCAGTCAGAGATTGGCCGACTCCGCAGTCAGCGTCAGACATCCGAAGTTTTCTTGGCTTAGCAGGCTATTATCGGTGGTTCATTGAGGATTTCTCGAAGATTGCAGAGCTGATGACGAAGCTGACGAGGAAGGACGTGGAGTTTCTTTGGTCAGATGCTTGTGAGGAGACTTTCAGTATCTTGAAGGCGAGATTGACCACGACACCAGTGTTGATAGTACCGGATCAAAGCAGAGGCTTCGAAGTTTATTGTGATGCTTCAGGAAAGGGCCTAGGATGCGTCTTGCATCAGCATGGCCACGTGGTCGCGTACGCTTCTCGTCAGTTGAGGACTCATGAGAAGAATTACTCGACGCACGATCTGGAGTTGGCAGCAGTGATTTTTGCACTGAAGATTTGGAGGCACTTCTTGCTAGGTGAGAGTGTGAAGATTTTCACCGATCACAAGAGCTTGAAGTACATCTTTATGCAGAAGGAGCTTAACATGCGTCAGAGGCGATGGTTAAAGCTCATGGCTGACTACGAGATTGATTTGTAGTATCATCCGGGGAAGGTGAACGTAGTGCCGGATGCCTTGAGTAGACTCTCTACTACGATGATGCATACTGCCGACTGGAGGATTCAGCAGGAGCTGAGAGAGATGGATTTGGAGGTTGTCCTACCTGGTGTAGTTCATTCATTCATGAATTTGCAGATTCAGTCCACGATCGTGGATCGGATCAAGGCAGCATAGGCAGGAGATCCGAAGCTGCAGAGGATCAGGAGGCAGGTTGAAGCTGGACTACGGACGGAGTTCGTGATTCATGAGGATAGTTCACTGCGGTACGGCAGCAGACTCTGTGTACCTGCAGGTGATGTTCATGAGGAGCTGTTGAGCGAGGCTCATAGCTCGCCATATTCTATACATCCTGGAGGCACCAAGATGTATAAGGACCTCCATTTGAACTATTGGTGGATTGGCATGAAGAGGAGTGTGGCACGGAGCGTTGCCAAGTGTTTGATATGCCAACAGGTGAAGGCTGAGCACCATCGTACTGCTGGGTTGCTGCAACCGCTTCCTATTCCGGAGTGGAAGTGGCAACATATTATGATGGAATTCGTGACTGGTTTACCTCAGACCCCGAGGCAGAACGACGTAGTTTGGGTGATCGTAGATCGGTTGACCAAGTCTACGCACTTTATCCCATTCCGAGTGGGCCAGTCTACGGAAGCTTTGGCGAGGAAATATCTGGAGATAAAATTTCGTTTCTACTTTTACTTCTATTTTGATTTCCTCTTCGAAATAGTCGTGATGTAGACCGTGTACGTGCAGGAGATTGTACGCTTACATGGAGTCCTCGTGAGCATAGTGTCTGACCGAGACACGAGGTTCACATCTCAGTTCTGGAGAAGTCTGCAGGAGAATTTGGGTACGAGTCTGAGTTTCAGCACGTCGTACCATCCGCAGACTGATGGCTAGTCTGAGAGGACTATACAAATTCTGGAGGATATGCTGCGAGCTTGTACGCTCGATTTGAAGGGATCATGGGAGGACCATCTTCACTTGGTGGAGTTCTCATATAACAACAGCTACCAGGCGAGCATTGGCATGGCACCGTTTGTTGCCTTATATGGAAGGAAGTGTCGATCGCCACTTAGCTGGGATGACATCAGAGATCGGGAGCTGTTAGGTCTGGAGATGATAGTGGAAGCTGTGGATGTCGTGAGAGACATCAGGGAGAAGCTCAGAGTTGCACAGGATCGCTTCAAGCATTGGGCAGATGCCAAGAGGAGACCCTTGGAGTTTCAGCCCGGAGATCATGTCTTCCTAAAGATTTCTCCGAACCGCAGAGTTATTCGTTTTGGGAAGAAGGGAAAGCTGAGTCCAAGGTATATTGGGCCATTTGATGTGCTAGAGCGTGTGGTAGCAGTGGCCTACCGCCTTGCTCTGCCACCGTCTTTGGAGGGAGTTCACGACGTATTCCACGTATCTCAGCTACGTCGGTACGTCAGTGATCCGTCGCACACGGTTGATTTCTCAGAGATTACGGTTCGCCCGGACCTGACATATGACCAGCAGCCTGTGCAGACCTTGGACCGTCGACAGAAGCAGTTGAGGAATAAGGTAGTCGACCTGGTGAGAGTGATGTGGCGTCACGGATCACCTGGAGAGTCCACCTGGGAGCGTGAGGATGATATGAGAGAGCGCTTCCCGCATCTTTTTCCCAGCGGTGTTTGATGTTGATTCCGAGGACGGAATCATTTCTAAGTTGGGGAGGATGTAACGGTCGGTTTCCGATCGTACCTTCTTTGTGCACGTGCTCTTGATCGTGCACGTGTTTATTTTAGACATTATTTGTTTTTGAACATTATTGTGTGATATGTCGTCGTGATCGTCTCTGAGAGTATTAGATTGTGGAACAACTTTGGAATGACATATCTCGAGTCGTTCTTCCGCGATACTATCCTATTTGATGTGACGTCGCGACTTTCTGTTTTGACACGAGACGTTTATATTTTTAGTTTCGTCTCTCGACGTCGAAATTTAGATCCGTCTTCTCCACTCTCTTTCTTTCGTCGCCCCGAACACCCCAATAATTATTTTACAGATTTTTGACTTAATTTGACCTATTTTCCGTTTTTTAGAAAGTTTTAAATAATTTTAAAACCTATTTTTATAAGTGTTTTAATTATAATAAAATTCCTCTATTATAATAACGATTTAAAGAATTTTTTGACCAAATTTCAGAATTTTTGGCCGCACCCAACTTTGCGTGAGGGAGAGAAGAGATATTTGTTTTAAATAAATCATTTTAATTATTTTTATTAATCCCCTAAACCCTAGACCTAGCCCTAACCCTCTTTCCTATTTATATTAGCCCTAGGCTAGCTAATTTCCGCATCACACAAACCCTAGCCATCAAAAACACCTTCCCAAAGTTCGTCGCAACGTTGCGACAGCCGCCCCCGTGCACGACCGACCGCCGCCCCCGCATTTCCCGTGCAAGACCGGCGCTCCGCTGCGCATCGCCCACTTGCAGCGCTCCACTGCAAGCCCCCCCGCTGTCGCCCGCTTCGACCGAGGCCATCTCTCGGTCTGACCGAGAGATTTCCCCGCACTGCCGCTTCGCCCGCACCACTGCACCATCGCCCGCATCGCCAAGCGCCCGACCGGAGCCATCGCCCGCACCGACCGAGAGCCCGCTCCGCACCCACAAGCGCTCCGCACCCTGCTCCGTTGCAAGCCTCGTCCAAGCGCCCGACCGACGAGATCCCCCGCATCTGACCGCTGCGACCGACGCTGCAGACCCCGCATCGCACCCCGCTGCGCTGCACAGGCCGCCCGCAGTGTCTGACCGAGCCAAGCCCCCGCAGCGGCTAGTGTCCGACCGACGGCCGTTCGTCGCAACTTTGATTCTTCCACACCAACTCCTGTGGTGGGCCCCCCAAGTTCTCCAGAGGTGTTGTGGGTCCCCCATTGACCCCTAGCACTGATGTGGGCCCCACTTGGGTGTGCTACTTCGCGGATTTGCAGTCTACGACGTTACGACACGTCGTAGGCCTTTGTCGCAAGTTTCAACTTCTGGGAAATCGTGTGTGGAGCAGATTTGACGCTGAGGAGTTCTCCGTTCAGACATGACTTCCATTCTACAACAAACTCCGGTTAAGGTTGGTTCCCCGAAACTCATAGAAACCCCCACAATAGCTGACTGAACCCTAAACTAAAAATCGACAACTCGAACTAAAATTTATTTCCAGCACCAGTAAAACGTTGTACGAACATAGAAAATCGACGAATGGACTTTGTTGACTGTGCACATAAGATTAGATCGTCGATTAGGTTGAAACATCGAAAAAGTGACTTTTGACGAATAGGATAGTCCCGATAACCTAGAAACAAAACCTAATAGGATTTGATGAAATTGAGACCTGACACCGTCGCCATGGCACTGTTTCAGACGGACTTCCGCAGACGAGACGCTTTGACGAGACGCTTCGAGAGGACGACACACTCGCCATCGCATGCAAGTGTATCCCACTTGCACTTTTGGCCGTGCTTAGGCCTTAGTTGGTTAGAATTGTTAATTGTGAACAAATAGAACCTGACGTGAAATGATAGCGTCCGGGACGACTCCTGACGGCTCAGACTTGACGATGAAGTCTGAGCCTGACAACAACAACTTTTGACATTATAGGGCTATCATGTGTGTGCGTGTGTGGACACCCTAGAATAACCATTCCCGTCTTGTCATGTCCCGTCCCGTCTTGCACAGCCTGCGGGCAATAGGGCACTCATCCGAGTGATCCCTTGTACTGATTCACAGCCTACGGGCAATATGACACTCTCCAAGCTAGAGAGAGTGATCCCTTGTACTGATACATAGCCTGCGGGCAATAGGGCACTCGCCAAGCTAGAGCGAGTGATCCCTTGTACTGTTTGTCTTATCTTGTCTTCCTTGGGGTTTGGGGTTGGGTTGAGCAAGCGCACGGCAAGAGGGTCTGATCCCCCCTCGAACCGTAAGGCGTGAACCCTTTCATGTCTCACCTGTCTTGTCTTTTTTTGTCCCGTCACGTCCCGACTTTTCATGACACCTGTAGGTTAGTCCCGTAGTTGGTAGCACACGCTACGACTACTACTTGCTACGCTTTACTTTCCTGCTGCATTTTTGTTACTCAGTTATAACCCCAGCATGCTAATCAACCAGTAAATCGTTGTCTAAAAGTTGATACACTTGCAGTTTGGTCTAACCCTATTTGTAGACCTTACCTGATGTACAGTTCCTTCTTTTGGTGTTGTACGTCAGGTGTTGAGCCAGAGTACGTCGACGAGGCGGACTTGCCAGCAGACGGAGAGCCGGAGGACGTTGATCCGGAGTACGACCCAGAGGAGGACCAGAGTTAGAGGCCTCTAGTTGCTGATCCAGAGTTCTGTTCCAGTTTAGTGTGGGTGCGTAGCACCTTTTGTTTTCTTGACTAGGTTGGGTGCTTGCACCGGTAGTTCCTTTTTCTGCAGTTGTAGCCCTTCGGGCATTTTTAGACTCTCAGTACTTTGGATGTTATGCTTGGAATAAAATGAAATGATATCTCGTTTTCAGTACTTTTATTTTTCCGTACTAACTTGCAGGGACATGTTTCCTTCGTTTTGGAATACCACAGACGCTTATTGGGTCTGGGATCTTTGCCCCGGCCTAAGCGGGCCTTAGTCACGCTTCGCCTCCGTCCTTTTTGGGAAGCGGGGCGTGACAAAAATAAAATATTTCTTTCAATGTACATATCCATTAGAGCAATTTTAAAACACTTTTAAAATCATTAGAAATCGTTTTAAAAGCTTTCAAACAAATTTTTAAAATTTCTAATCTTTATGTAACTTAAGAAAATTTAAATTTCAAAAATAAAATATTTCTTTGAAGTTACATAAACTTTAAAACTATTAAATGCTCGGAGAAATTATTATATCTCATAAAAAATTTATAAAGCATTTTAACATTCGAGATCCATTTAAAATTATCGCATAAAGTTAAATCGTCTCAGAAAAAAATTTCGTGTTGCAAAAACAACTTTTAAAACACAAAACAATTTTTAAACTAATTTTAACATAAAGCTAAAAATAGTTCGTATGTGTAAAACAAGCAATTTTAAAGATTTAAAAAGTCGCTATAATAGATCTATAGCATAACCGTGGCTCTGATACCACTGATGGGTATCACTCTGATATCATTGCGACGCTGTTAAGGCCCATCATCCATGGCACCCTAGACCCGTCACAAGATACCTCAGAAACTTGTTTTACGGCATGCCTCTCGACAATGCCCAACCCATTATAAGATCCCCATCTTATCGGGACTTGGTACGGTAAGAGCGATTACTTTGGGTCGGCTCATAACCCGAGAACCTGTACTCAAGCTCAACAAGCTCGGATGCCACTGTTGGGGTTTTGGCGGACCCCCAGAGCTCGGGTCTGTGTCCGTCCTAAGTCAGATGGACCACAGGGGCACAAAAGCACAGCGGAAATCGAAAACAAAATTTTCTAGACTAGCTAAACTATTTAGCTAGGCTCTGAGGGAGCCAGAACCGAGCCCGATCTATGCCAACTTGGGGTGGATCTGACCACCCCAAGAGGGATCTATATCCTAAAGCGACTAATTAAATCTACACTAAAAATTACTTAACCACATACCCGGAATCTTGGCCCTGGAGTAGGCAAGATGTACCGCACCGACTTCTGAAGCTCCTCGTAGCCAAGCCGCCTTGACTCGAACCGCCTGAGCTGCCTCGCACCCTCAAACCGATCCACCCGAACCGACTTTCGCCTCCGAGCCGATCACACACGGTAGAAAGTTTCACTTGAGAAGAACCCGCGTCTTAGACGTCTGGATCTAAATCCAAACCCCCTTCGTAGTCTTGCTAGGACTACTCCGGAGAATAGGAAGAGAGAGAGAGAGAGAGGGAGAATAGTTTAGTCGCCGATCGAGCTTGCTCTAAAAGTCTGGAGCTACTCGATCGATGACTTGGTGTGTTTTTCAATGAAGAGAGTGCACCCCTATTTATATAGGGAGTCGGCACTCACTCTTTTGTTGCGAGCAATGTGGGACTTTTGCAAATGAGAGAAAAAAAATCAATTAAGCCAATTTGGCTTAATTTGTAGTTTAAGTGAGCTTTTCATAAAAGCAAACATTAACTAATTAATTCTCTTTGCACATTAAACTTTAGACACCAAACAAGCTATCAATCCGAAGGGCTTCGAATGGTGAACGCGTAGGAACCGACGGCGACGAATTTCGACTTCGTTTGACCCTTCAAACAATTGCTCAAAGTTGGGCAAATTATCGAAATTCTTAGACGTCATTTTGGGGTTTCAAAAAAAAACTAAACGACTTAAGTTGCGGGCGCGCCCGCCCAAGGAGACAAGGGTGGGCCACACGCCCGCTGGGCAGCGGGCGTGCGCCCGCTGCCGCAGTGGGCCGCGCCCGCTGCAAGCAGCGGGCGCTGGCCTGCATGCAGCGGGCCCGCTACCACGCCCGCTCCTGCTGCGGGCGCCCGCCTGCTGCAGTCAGCGGGCCATGCCCGCTGTGCAACGGGTGTGCGCCCGCCTGCTACTGCCAGCGGGCCATGCCCGCCCGCTGCAGTGGGCTGTGCCCGCTGCAGCCAGTAGGCTGCGCCCGTTTGCCTTTGTCTATGGGCTTGTTAGCCCAGTGGGTTTAACCCACTTCGCCTTGCACTGTTTTTGCATTTCTGAGCTCGTTTGAGCTCCGATTTGTACGTGGTTTGAACCTGTGTTTCGACCGGGACGATCCCGTCAGCCAGGTAACCCTTTCCAATATATTTGTTCCTACTAAATTTGTCGTAACCAATTTACGACACGTTTAATCATAGTTTTGCATCAAATGCAACATTTGTCCCTATTGCTATTGCGACTAACTTTCACAACTTGACTTGTTAATATTAACTATTCAATATCATCAAATGATTTTCTCTCAATTTATCTTCCTATTACTAAGACACGAACACTACTCGGTGTGAGACCCTACAACCTGACCTTACTACAGGTTGGGGCTCGGAACCCCTTGACGACGGTCACTACGAGTAGTAGCTATCGTCCCTGTTTCAGAATCATCATAACGTGATCGACCCTTTGATAAAAGCATCATTGGATTTACATTGGCTGTGTCAGTGATGAACTCCATTCGCTATAGTCCCTTCGTCAAGACTGTGTTCATGTTGGCCTAGGGTATGGTTTACTGTCAACCCTATTAGACAACATTGGTCAGTATACAGTGGTCTTTGTTGTAAACACGTTGTACATCTTACAAAGTACCCCGACCGAGGATTAAAACAAAGATCGTACTGAGCCTGTAACACTAACTTCCCTTTAACGGAAGTGACGAATCCCATCTTAGTCATCTACTCACCTCTAGAGCTTCAGGTGCAACTCAACCTAAGATCTTTCAGCAGGCCTAGCCTCGAAGCTAGATCATAGGTCTAAGCTACACCGTTCACTCACAGGTTTGTACAAATGACTTCAGGTCTTAAGGACCAGCTTACCTATCATCACCCTAGAGTTATTAAAGACAGTTTAGTTAAAGTTAACCATTTAATAACTCTAAGTTGGTCGTTCAATGAACTCATTCTCGAATGAGCAGCTGTGTCTCGTCTCCGACTTCACCAAGTCGAATGACTATGAGATCATCATTACCCTAAGGTAAGACTAAGACACAGTGGTCTATCCGATGTGTCGATATCCAGTTCTCGACACATCTATGACCACGAACCGTTTAAGACTTACGTTTCTATTCGATCGCTTACTTACTCATAATCGAGATCTCATCTAGATACGTAAGGACCTAACTATAAGTCTATGAATATTATCTAAGTATATATTAATACGAACGATTTATACCTAGAATAATAGGTACCATATACAGTATGAACAAGACGTATAATTTTGGATAAATTGCCTTATGGGCATCTATTCTGCTACACGACCTACTTGCATAGTATGCCACACCGCGGTATCGCATAACCGCTCCGTGCCCACGTTGGTCAGGTAATCACAATCCCGCGGCAACACGAAGTATTCTGCCAGACGGGCCGCAACCCCAGCATCCTCGAATACGGACTCCTGCTGGCATACCCGATAGACCGGCCGGTGAAGATCCTCGCTCGGTTGGGCCTCAGCCTCGACCCTCGTCAACTTGAAGTGGACGAGCGCCCTCTCGCAACTTGGGTGCACCTCTCTCCCCATCTCCCACGGGGGAACTCCGTAGGGCCACTTCTCGACGGGAGGAGGCCAGTGGTGCTTGCCCGAGGTCGAAACCTGCGGGGGGACCATGCTTACCGCCTTTGGGTTGGGTGAGCCACCAGGCACAGCCTCGCCAGTTCGGGAGGAAGGAATATTTGATTCGGACCCCCGCTGCCTCCTGTTCGTATCTTCCACGACCGGAACCTCGGTGCTCCGCTTTTGGGCAGTCCCCTCTGCTGCCCCTTCCTCGCCCATCACCACCTTGCCCTTATCTAGAGGATCGGATTTCTTCGCAACCCTCACCCCGACTGCCCTCAGCACGGCCTCCCGTGAAAGCATTACGTCTTCACTTGCGAAGAAGAGAAAGATCAGGGTGAGCCCACATAAAGACTCGCTAGAGTCAGTACCTTGGGGCCAGAAATCCTGGGCAAGCTGGTCGCCCTGCGTCAAGGACGCCAGTCGGCGATCTGCCTCAGGCAGCTCCGCCAAGATCCGCGCCATCACCTGGTCATTACCTGTTAACTTCACCCTCTCGTTCACTAGAGGGTTCAATGCCCCCCAGTTCGACCTCAGCACCACGTCGACCGGCATCGTGACGAAGACGAAGTCCTCCCTCCATCCACCAACGTCGGCAGGCACCCCGACGATAAGCTTCCATCCCCTCCTCGCGCAGACACAGTGGTACATCCCCCACTTCCGAATTACGAAGAAGTGCTGGAACAACGCCAGGGACGGATTCAGGGAGCTGGCGAGGCATAGGACGACGAACCCCACTAACAAGCCCCAGAAGAGAGGTGCCAATGCGAAGACCGGAAACTCCAGGAAATTCAGCAGGTGGAGGAGATAGGGATGGATCGAGAAGCGGAGTCCCAACTCGAAGGACCGAGCATAAACCCCAACTTCATTATCCCCCGGCCAGTAAACCCTTTCCTCCGGCCCAAGGACTCGCGCTTCACAGGGCGAACGCATGAAACGCACCTGAATCTCCCTAATGTTGATCCTATCTGACCTACACCTGACGACCTCAATCACCCGCGGTACGTCGGTGCGCCACGTCCTCCTTCCCTGAGGCCTCTGCACCCACCACCACCTTTCCTCTTCCATTGACTCCTCCGTCGCCACACCATTACTTCCTTCGAAGTCAAATTGAGAAGCCATCGATCAAAGGGTCAAGACATTACCTAGCAAAGCAGCCGAACTAAGAGGACGATCGGAAGCGAATCTCCGACGAGGGCAACATCGACTACGTCAGTGAGCGATGAACGGAAGATGGAAAGCACGAAGAAGAATTGAAATCGGAAGAAACTTTCCACCGATCTCCTTCTCCCCCTACTTATAGAAGACGATAGGCCATCCCGACCGTCGAGGCACCGCCATGCGGTGCCCATCGGGGCACCCGATGCCTCGACTGGTGCGACAGTCACCTCAGCCACGCGTCGCAAGCTCAATAGTGAAGGCGCTTCGATTTCCCCCTCGCCCTTTCAAATCGCAATAATGGCCAATTGGGCAGGAAGTCCAAGACCAACGCCGCCACTCCCGAGCACGGAACGAAGCCCGAACCGCCGTTTCTAGGTAAGGGAAGTGGTACGTCATCCTAGCCGAGCCGGGCTTCCTCCTAGGACTCGAATGCCGAGGGCAATTGTTATGACCTAAAGATCGTGATAGTTCGACCTTCCATCCCAGTCTACCGAAATACATCGCGGGCACGCCTTTCCTTCCCAAAGGACAGCTGGCCAGCGACAGGTCTCTCCTCGCCCGAACTTCTGAGGCCGCTCGCCTACCTTCCTGGGCCGGCGGGGCATTTGTCGACCTTAGAGCCCGACGCGACTGGGGAAAGGACGCACTCCGCCTCGGCCAAGTGATGAGGACGCACGCAACCACGATCCCAGCAGGTCGTGCGCCCGCCCTCCCCCAGTTTGTCAGGAACGACGTGCAATGGATACGTCCAGACTGTCCTCAGTCCGGGGTGACATAGTGATCCACCGCTAGCCCCGCTCCTCGGAGGCGCTCCGACAACTCTTCGGCACATTGGACACGACAAACAACCTAGTACAAGGATGCTACTGACACTTCTGCCGCTCGACAACCTGACAAAGTACCCCCTAGCCGCTGCGCCCCCTGACATTTAATACTTTCGGCCCTGACATCCTGATAAAAGCGCCCCTGGCCGTTGCACCTTCTGACAAAATCATGGCTGACACCCCTGATCCTGACATCCCCGTCCGAAGCTTCTGCTGACAGTTGAGCCAGCTCAGCACGTCGAATCAGCACGGCAGGTCAGCCTTACCTAACCGCCTCCATCAGGTGTAAATACTCCTCTGCCACCAACGTGGTGGGGGGTTGGCAAATTATCTCTCAATCTCATTATTCACACACAAGAGCAAATGTCTTCCATATCTTTGTTCTTCCACTCCCAATCACTCGTCACGTACGGTCGACTCACTCTTAGTCCGACATGCGTGCCTTGCCCCAGCTTTAAGCCCTGTCACTGACTTAGGCATCAGAGAGGCTAAGGGTTGAACCCCAACCTGGCCTTTCTGACCAGCTGCTCCTTGTGCAGGCGGGCTCGTCTTCAGCGGTCGAGCTCGGTTCCAACCTCTGGCAGGGCGGCAGGCGTGGAGCATAGTCCTGGAGAAACCCGTCCCGTGGTCGGTCCCCATAGAGCGCTTAGCCTCTTCATTGCACCAATCACCTGTCAAACAGCCTACCTGATCCCATCATTAACATAACCACCGTGCCCTTGGTTCCCCGTAATACAAGTTCATTGTACGCGGGTTTTACCCCGCAACCGTTGTAATTAATGGGAGAAAATAATTAGATAAAAACCATTCTGCTTATTTATGAGCATCTGTTTTACATTATTTTAACTCTTCTAAAATATATCTCATGCAGCATATTGTCTGGCGTTAAACTTATAATTGAAAAGAACAAGCTTATTGGACATAATTACAAAACTGGCTAAGAAATATTAAAGTTGCAAAGGAATAATGTTTTTGCCTTAAGTGTGAGCATTGTAAGATGAACTAAAAGGATTACTTGCAGTCTTTAAAGAAACATGGGCATGTTGATGCCTCAACTTTGGGTGTGTATGTCGTTCAAAACATATTCTCTATCTCTTCTATTACTTGGTATTGGATATCAACGTATGTTCTCATATATGTAATAGCTTACATGGATTAAGGAAAATTTGAAGATTAAGAGATGGTGAAATGACTCTACAAGTTGTGACTGGAGCACGTATTATTGCAATCGTCATAGGGGATTATTATCATAGATTGCTAAATGGCAATGTTTTAACTTCACATAATTGTTTCTATATGCTAAACATGATGTGTAATATTGTATCTATCTCTGTAATGGATAAAGAAGGGTACAATTTTGTACTTGAGAAAAATATTATGCATATTTTCAAAGATAAGATTTTGATTGGATTTCATAAATTAAACAATGGCATGTATATTTTCAATGCAAATGTCATATTAATGTTCAAATTTTGAATAAAAGTGTTACGCCCTAAAGGCCGGCTCATGAAGTTGATGCCCGTATGCACCAGGGGCCCACGCAGATGCACTCATCGACTCTCCTGATGGGACACTAGCCGAGCTCAAGGTCGCCTCGACTCAGAGAGGCTCGCCTTGACTCAGAGAGGCTCGCCTTGACTCAGAGAGGCTCGCCTCGCCCCGCCGCAAGCCCGACCCTAAGGCCAACTAGGAAGCCCCGCTGGTGCGACCTACTAGCTCGCCATGCCAAAGACAAGCTCGCCTACCCTCTAGCAGGAGCATCGTCTGGAGAAGCCGAGCTTGATCGCCGACCTATGACTCGCCCCTGAGGGCGGCCAAGCATAAATATCGTTGACAGGGTGACGTATGCTCACCTACTCTCCATTAATGCCAGGGGTTAAGGACGAGAAATGATGGCCACCACTCGCGTCTCATTAATGCTCCTGACACCGTTAATGCGGTAAATATCCCTGACGCAGCCTCACTACTTGAGTGCCAACTGGGATGATTCGACAACTGACAAGATGACGAGCAACCGCCTCTCAGCCCTATAAATACACCCCTCATGCCTCTATAGAGGGGGTTGGTAAGTTGTTATTGTTAAGTAAAATCTTCTAGCTCATTTCCTTACACAAGGCCGGATATCTTTCATATATCAGCGCCTTTCTCATAAGCCCACCGCACTTGGCCGACCTGTCTTAAGGTCGCCCAGTGTGCCCAATGCCTACATCTTACGTCATCTGCTGACTTAGGCATCGGAGAGGCTAAGGGCTGACAGCCAGCCCTGCCTTTCTGACCTGTTGTTCATCCTTGCAGGAAGCTCGCATCAGCTACCGGGAGAAGTCGACCTTCAGGCGATCTCCAGGCGACCTTGGACCCTTCACCTCTGAAGCGATCTCCGAGTCGTGCTAAGCTCGCCATCTATCCAAAAACATATAAAGCATTGTACCCGTGATTCCCACTACAAAAAATTTCATTGTGTGTGGACTAGACCTGCAACAAAAAGAAAAACTCAAAGTACAAATGAAACTTACTTGTGGCAGTGTGGACATTTTATACTGATTTCTTTTGTTGTCATTAAATTATTATACATTTGAGGAATGTTTTTCAATGGATTTGCTGACTAGAACAAAAGGGTTGATAGAAAGACGATTGAAATTTATGTAACGGCTTGAATCCATCCATACCTATTTTATCATATAAATAATCTCAATGATATTTTTAAATATTTTTATGTGATTTTTAAAAATGGTTTATCAGGATTATAATATCAAAAATAGTTTCAAATCAATTGTAAAAAAATATTTTGTATCATCAAAATAGTTATAGCATATATTAGAAATTTCAAGTATCATCAAATATTTTTAAATAGTTTATATGATATTTTCTATTTACATATCACTAAAATAGCATTATTAATTATTTTTATATGTAAATGTTATCAAAATGATTTCAAACTTTTATGATATGATTCTATGGTCATTTAGAATTTTCAATAATTTTTATGTATGTTTACGAAATTAAATCGACCTACAATCCGCAAACAAACAACCCAAACATTTTGACCAAAAACTTATATTTTCATAGCTCAAACTCTGAAACGGACTTTATTTTCATGATCCTCGCGACGATACAAACATGTGGCATGTTTTCTGGAATTTTTCGGAGTCATACGTGAAAACCGATATTTTAATATTAAAAATAATGATATTATATTAGTTTCACTAATTACCCTTACTAATTACAATTTTACTTTTTCTAATCATCTAACTTAATTACCCTAATTACCTAATCTAAAACGTGTAACATGGTTTCCTTGCTTCTACGTTTAGTCATCAACTACTAACCCACTGTTAATTATACACATTAATTACACATATATTATATTATATACTCACTTGTATATAAAAACACATCGCTCAGCTCCTTCGTTCAACACAACCCAAACCCCATGCCCGCAAATGTTATGGGAGTGTCTGGATCCGCTCTATGGCTACCCCCAATACATGAGGCATGCAACTTGACCGTTGCCCAAAATATGGGGTCGGTAAGTAGCATCACAGGTAGCTCCCGTGACGGGGCGTATTTTAGCCACATATCGTACTCTTGGACATAGACTTAGCACTAGTACATGATTGTTATTAAAGTATTGCCATCATCTTTTTATCATATGTTATTCATTATATATGCTTGTACTTTATATTCATCATACTTTGGATATGCTCGTATTTATGCTCCTGTTTTACATGCTACCATGCCATGTTCTTACTACTATTACCATGTCTCTGTTGTACTCGTACCTAGCTATCCTGCCCAATTATTTTTCATACACAAGTTACCATATATGTAACCTGATACGACCATTTTGAGACGGCCCTGTAGCGAGCGGCCCAAGCCCACACTTGAAGCTAGAGGCCCCCAAAAGGAGTTCGGTCCGACCGTCAAGGCCATCACAAGGACTCGGAATCGGGTCGACCATGACCGGAGCAGGCGCCCCGTCAGCCCACATCAGCGGGAGCTAACCGCTCCCCCAAAACATGCCCCCTTAATGACCATTAATAGGCCCCATTAACCCACCGCCATGGCGCATACAAGCGCCTTCAAAGAGGCGGATCATGGGGACAGAGATGGGGGATGTGGTGGGGGAGTGATCGTGGGCTGACCCCTTTAAATGGGCTCGAGAGGCAACCGAGAAAAGGACCTCTCATCGGAGACCATGAGACAAAGGTATTCTACTCAAAGGCCTGGTTTTCCACTTTGCATTCCCTCCCATAACTCGGTCCGATGACAAGCGTATCGGCTACCTTGTGAGCCATACCGGTCCGGCCGTGCACCTACCAGATCCGTTCTAACTTATGCATCGGAGGAGACTTGGCCAGAACCAAGGTCCGTCCCCCTGATGAGCTTCTTCGTCTATCCAGGCTAATCAGATCCTGCAGCACCGAGGCTACCCCTCAACGTCATCCCGACCGAGGCCGAGCGCTCCCAACAACGAGCCCGCTCGCCCCTGACGAGCTTTCTCGCCAACCAAGGCCGATCAGATCATGCGGTACCGAGGCTACCCCTCAGTACCTCATTGACCATGGCCGAGTGCTCCCCCCAACGAACCCGCTCGCCCTCAACTCGTCGAGGCTAACTTTGGAGAGCCAGCGTAAGGATCAAAGCAACCCCCGTCGGGCAATCACACAATTGATGAAACCTTGGGGTCCCATATGTCCCCTGGACCACGTTGACCATCCATCCTTCGGTCAACGATTCAGCGGTGAGAAAACACCCATAAACATCTGGCCAAGTCTGTGGTAACGAACACACACCCACGTTAAGCAACCACACTAGTGATGACACGACCACACACCCCTCGATGTAGGAGAACTGCGGTGTCGATATCACTACCGGGGCCATTTCGCGATCGTCTGGGAAAAACCTTGACAACCCGGCACACCTCCCGTACCGGGGGGCCGAGTGAGCCCCGGTCTGAACCCACAGGGGCAAATGACATGGACTCCGAAAGCTCTCCCCTGCACCTTTGTTTCTCCAGGGAGGATGCGAAGAAGGAGAAGGCACCGCACGACAAAGCACTAGTTGTCTCCGTCGTTATCGATACCACCGTTGTCAGATGGTTACTTGTCGATACCGGCAGCTCGTGCGACATCCTCTTTATGTCGACTCTCAAAAGGATGGGACTACGGGTCAAAGATCTGGATCCATGTTCTGGACCTGTGATAGGCTTCATGGGTCACTCCACACCCATCGTGGGGGCGATCTGCCTCCCCGTTATGCTCGGGGAGCCACCCAACTCGATTACTTTGACGATAGAGTTCGTGGTGCTGAGGATCGGGTCGGTGTATAATGGGATAATTGGTTGCCCGCTCCTCAATGCGGCTGGAGCTATGGTCTTAACCCGCCATCGGGCGGTCAGGTTCCAGACCCCAGGAGGAATCGGGCAGGTCAGAGGCGATCCTGCGAAACCGAAGATCTGCTACCAGCTGGTCGGTGCAAAACATTTGGAGGAGCATGATAATCCAATGGACCTACTCGACTAGAGGTATGGTTCGAGTCCCACTCCTGGGGAAGAACCGAAACTAATTCCTGTCACAGACGTTGACGAACGATTCGTCTCCATCGGGTCCGGGCTACATCCGATCTTGAGAGGTGAATTAGTCGAATGTTTGGAGGCCAACCTGGATGTCTTCGCCTGGTTGCCCGACGATACGCCAGGCGTGGACCCCCGAGTGATCACCCACCAGCTAGACGCCGACCCCGATTTCAAACCAGTCGGGCAGAAGAAGAGAAACCTGGGTGGTGAGAAGAGGAGGGCAGCGTCTGAGGAAGTGGGGCGCCTGCTTGATGCCGGATTCATCCGAGAGGTCTGGTACCTGAAGTGGCTATCCAACGTCTTAATGGTGAAAAAGTCCAGTGGGAAATGGCGAATGTGCGTAGACTTCAGCGATCTTAATAAGGCCTGTCCCAAAGATAGCTACCCACTGCCCCGCATTGACCATCTTGTAGACAACGCCTCTGGCTATGAGATACTCAGCTTCATGGACGCCTACTCCGGATACAACTAGGTCCAAATGGACCCCCATGACGAGGAGAAGATGTCCTTTACCACCAACCAATGGACCTTCTGCTACAAGAAGATGCACTTCGGCCTGAAGAACACAGAGGCGACCTACCAAAGGATGGTCAACAAGGTGTTTGATTCTCAGATAGGAAGAAACCTTGAAGTCTACATGCACGACAAGTTGGTCAAGTCCAGACACTGAGTCGACCACATCGCGGACCTCCAGGAGACTTTCGAGTAGCTGCGGAGGCAAAACATCAGACTCAATCCCACGAAGTGCACGTTCGGGGTGAGATCTAGTAAGTTTCTAGGCTTCATGATCACTAATCGCGGCATCGAGGCGAACCCCGACAAGATCGAGGCTTTGGTTAACATGCAGGAGCCAACAACAATCAAGGAGCTATAGAGGCTAAATGGACGAATACGCCGCCCTAGGGCATTTCCTGTCCAAGTCGGCAGAGAGATCCCTTCCTTTCTTCAGGATCCCGAGGAAATCCCTCGCCGAGCCCGTCGATAAGAGGAAGGCTGTGTAGTGGGACGAGAGCTATGCCCGAGCATTCACCGATCTGAAGGAGTATCTCCGCAGCCCTCCACTTCTTTCCAACCTCAGGGAAGGGGAACCACTGAGCCTCTACTTGGCCTGCACAGGGGAGGCGGTGAACTCGGTGTTGATCAAAGAAGACGATCGGGTACAGAGGCCGGTGTACTACACCTGCCAAGTCCTGAGGGATGCGGATGGGTGGCATACCCCCATGGAGAAGCTTGCCTACGCCCTCGTGCTCTCGGCACAGAGACTCCGGCCCTACTTCCAAGCCCACACGATCCTGGTCCTAACCGATTTCCAACTCGAGCAGAATCTCAAGAGGTTCGGCCGGATGGGGCAGATGCTGAATTAGGGGGTGGAGCTGAGCGAGTTTGACCTCTGATTCAACTGTGGACATCCATCAAGGGGCAAGCCCTGGTGGACTTCATCGTCGAATGCACTGTGAAAGGTGGAAACCCGCCCGAGGAGACAGCCCCGGTAGTGGTAACTCCTTAACCTTTGTTGTCACGACCCGCTTCCCTAAAATGGAGGCGAGACGTGAAAAGGTCCACACGAGAGTGGGGCTGTGAAGCCCCAAACCCGATAAGCATCAATAAAACATAAGCAGGTCCCTGTAACCACAAACGGAGCAACAATAATAATAAAAGGAGAGACAGAAATAAAATTCTCATATCTCATAGATTGTCCAACATGAAAATAAGTCCAACATCCAGAAAAGCCACCAGGCTACAAGAAAGAGTCCAAAGGCCCAGAACAAGGCCAACAAAAACAACAACATAACAAAGTATAGGTGCCACGCACCGACAACAAAACAGCAGTCTAAAACAAAAGGGAAACACAACGGAAACACTAGGACTGGTCCCCAGTGTCCACGTACTCCCCGTCAAACACAAGCTCGGGCTCGACGTCAGCAAACACCTCGTCCTCAACAAGGTACTCAGGCTCAGGACCTAACATGTGTCACCCAAAAGAGTAAAGGGGCACATGTCAGCAAGTCTAAAAGACTTGGGCAAGGAAACTGAAAGTAAGGCAACTAGCAACCTAGCAGTTTAGTATGCATTACATGGCAGTTATAACATGAGTGCACAAACAAGACATGGTGAACAATAAGTACAAGAGAACAATTATCGGGACAGGACAAGAGTAGCAAAGCTACTAATAATCTCAATCAATTCACTATTCACGTTTCACTGTTGTTTGTAGATGTTTATGCTTTACAGCTGAATGGTATAACATTCACGCTGATTGGCCGCTTAACACTACCCCAAAACCCAGAGTTTACGCCTTACCACTGCAGTTGCTGATCGGGCAGACTCCCAGTTGATTGGCCGCTTAACTCTTACCCCCAATACCCACAAGTAATCGAGCCAGGGTCCCCGCACACGAGCTCAGTAAATGAGCCGGGGTTGCCCCGCACAGGAGCTCGCATTCTAGTTCACGGTTCATAAACAATTGGCGTAGGGGTGCACCTAGCCGGAAACAAGCAATTCAGGCATTGGCTATCAACCAACACATGGCTCGCTTCTGGAGCACGAGCCAGGAACACAAACATTGTAGCGAAGCTACGCATTCACGGAAACACTTTAAGAATGCAATGACATGACAATTAATTTGCGTACCGTTAATAGAAATTAAACATGACATGGAAATTGTGCAACATGATATATGTCGGAACTAGCTTCGTTGTCAAGCTAGTTCCCCAATTTGCGCCTAGGTGAGTATCATTTCGTCGCCTAGCCTCTTTTACGCCTACAACAAGCAAAATGGCCTAAACATGGCCTAAACCCTAAGTGGCAAGTTTCACTTGCCTAGCACCGGGGATGACGATCACGAAGGTTCGTCTCGCGGATGCTAATCTACGGGGAAATCGCTGTTATGGGGAAACAATCATCAAAACAACATTCTTTCATTAGGGTTTCATAAAAATACAAATAGGTTATGAAAACATCGGGAGATCGATTTCTTACCAAGAGGAGGCTGACCGGCGCCCCGCGTGATGTGCGCGGCGGCGCGGTGTCGTTTACCGCAAGTTTCACGGTTAGTGTAGGGTGCGGGAATATCGAACTCAGGGAGGCGAGGTTGTGCTTGGGTCAGGTAGGACCTAAATCACCCCGAGGGGCGAGCTAGCCCGAATCGGTGGTTGGTTGTCACGAAAGGAAATGAAAGCGTATGAACAAAAAGAAAGTAAACCCGGGACTTTGGTATCCGACCCGACGAGAGACTCTCGCCGCTACGGCCTACGGGTATGGATAGCGATCGGGATTAGGGTCTAATGGTGAGACGTTGCCTCTGAAAGTGGTACCGGCGTCCCATGGGCCCGATATTCCGGTCGGTGCCCAGGATGATACACCGGACTTCCCGGATTCGATCAGTGGGCACTCCCGTGTCCATAAACACTGATCGATCCCGGGAGCACTAAGTCCGCAACGATATCTCCCGACGTCTCATCCTGCCGCTCCCGCGTGCTAGGATTCGGCGTCTACGCTAAAGGCGTGAGCTTTGGCTAGGGAGTCAACCGCCAAGTTTATTCCCCCTTGGCCCGACGGTCAAAGGCGGTCTTTTTCCCGCCGATGACAATGAAACACCCCGCGTAACCGTTAGATTCCTACTCCCTATCGATTTCCTAACCCTATGGACGCATCGGGAAGAGCCCCCGAAGGGGTTTCCACCAAAATCCCAGATTTGGGAACTACTCACAAAAATTCATGAAAAAGCAATCTAAATGAAATTTAACCGTTAGAATCATAATCCGACAATTGCAATGCGGAAGTAAAGGAGTAGTAAAGACAATACAAAAAAATTAGAAAGATCTGAAAACTTACTTAAGAGTAACAATTACAGCCGTCACAAGGAAAATAAAACAGTAAAAAAATACAACTCTCCCGTTTCTGGAACCCTAGGGGTCCTATATATAGATTTTCGGATCAACCGATCGGGTGACAAGTCAACCGATCGGTTGATCCGTTACAGATAAATCACAGAAAACGGCGAGTTTTCACCCGATCTCATGAACCGATCGGGTGAGTTCTTGAGCGACCGGTTGGATCTTGGAGGAGTCGGGTAAACCGGTCGGTTCGACGCCCGTGTCTTCAGCTCTTTTTCTCAGCTACAGATGAACCGATCGGGTGAGAGTCACCCGATCGGTTGGAATTCAGCTCGAAAAGACAGAGAACAGCCGCCCGCAGAACCGGTCTGTGAACCGGTCGGGTGACTTCTTCGTGAGCTGCGGTAGCGGTCGGTTGGTGCACGCGTGCATCACCCGATCGGTTGGAGATGACCAACCGACCGGGTGAGGGGCAGAAAGATGAGTACTTCGTCGTTTGACCCCCTGGATCACGCGTGACTTCTCCCGTTGCTCCGGGGACTTGGGATATCATCGTAAAAGGTCCCCTACGTGGTCGAACTCCTGCAATCATGGACAAACAGAGAAAAGTGAAAGAAAACGGGAAAACATACAAAAACGAACAAGAGACGGCGGAAAACACGGAGAAACACAAAAGAAAACGTGCGTGAATATATGAAATATAGACGCACGTCAAAATCCCCCAAGCTGAACTCTTCCTCGTCCTCGAGGAAGACGAGTGAGAGTGGGAGCTCGGAAGGGAAACATAGAGAGGAAGAAAGAAAAAGAAAACTCTAAGCCCTAGATCGTCCATCAGAGCCATCAAAATCAAAAACGACACACCCCAGCAAGCAAACGCCAAATCACACCACTAAACCTAGGAAAGCGAGTCCAAATAAGTGTCGTGGGTCCACGCAGTGAAGCGCGAGTGAGCGTGGTCGTGTGCTAGCAAATGGTGATGCTTTCTACGATGTGCTACGAGGCTCGATATACACAAATCCAAGATATGACCCAAATATCGAATCGAATTGAATTAAGCGGCGAATATAAGTTCGAGCATGCATGAGAATAGAGAGAATAGGAGCGTATCATGCATCGGGGACTCCACAACTAGGGTTAAGGAAATCACGCCACTATAGCCTAGATACTAGCTAAATAGCTCCTAAGCCAAGTGTCTTTGATAACGACGGGGGTTGAGATGATGTGGAGAAGAACACTCGGTGCAAATTCTCGCCTTCCCTTTATTCTTGGCAAGTATGAAAATATTCACACGGGAATTTTTTTGGGTTTTGGGTATTTGCATATTTTTTTTGGCTTGTTGGCTATACAATTTTTTTTCTTTTCTTTTTGGGTTTTTCATTTCTTTTCTCCCATTTTTTTGGATTTTTGGGTTTTTGGCTATACACTTGTGTACTCTCCCAAGTGGGAGAACGGTACACGACGAGGGGATTTGCACCAAGTAAAACAAAAAAGAAGTCGAAATCTAAACACTTGGGCAAAGGGAACTATTCTCGCTAAATAGAGCTCAGGCTAATTGGGTTATCCTAGTCCTTAGTTGTGGAATCCCGACGCATGTGAAATGAAGTATACGATATATATATAGCATGCATATAGAAGCAAATACCGCATATTCAATATCGGAGCATGATAATCTAGGGGTCATTCCTGGACAGGTATATAAAGTAAAATCACAAGGCAGAAGCACACCAATTGCTAGTCACGACACACGACTCACAAAAAGCTAAGTGGACCCACGATGCGTGAAATGCAAGAGGACTCGAAATCCTAGGGTTAGTGAGTGTGATTATCGATGCAATGCTAGGTGTGTGTGATTTTGTGGCGATTCATCATAGGATTCATTTCTAGGAGAAAGAGCTAAAGAAAGAAGGAAAAAGAAAAAAAAGAAAAACACGATGGAAAATGACTCGAATAACGTAGAAAAACAACACAAATGACGCACGAAGTGCGACTCCCCCAAGCTGAAACTTGCATTGTCCTCAATGCAATAAGAGTGAGTACGGGAGGGCAATGAAAAGGGGGGGGAATACGCACAGACACGAAAAGAAATGAAAACCAGGAAAAAAATAGATGAAAATGAAAAAGAGAGAAAAATTGAGAACAAAATCAAACAATACGAAAAGAAAAGTAAAGATAAAATCACACGACACGACACTCAAAAAGTGAAAAACAAGCACACACACAAAAATGAGAAAAACAAACAAAACACGACAGCACACCAAAACAGACGTCCCCCAAGCTAGACCAGAAAGTGCTAGCGAAATGATATGATCAATGAAATCCAGATAAGTGCAAGGGGGAGTCAAAAACAAAAAGAGGGGAAATCAGTCAGATTCACTGGTACTGGAATGGTAGGGGGAGGGGGAGGAGGGAGGGGAATAGTGAATGAAGGACTCTTCGGAGGAAGAGGAGGGTGTGCCTATGGGCGAAGGAGGGGCGACAGGCTGAAGCATGGGAGGATCGATGTGCACCGGAGGGCTGTGGTGGAAGAAGACCGTACTAGGTGGGCCGACAATTGGGTGCCAATCGGGAGGATCCAGGGGTGGTAGATGCACTAGTGGAGAATACCAAGGATCGGGGTAAAACTCCCAAGGAAGGTGAGACGGGGTATAGGGTACCCGCAAAGGGGCCAAAGGTGGCAGGATTGCGAAAGGCTCGCAGGCGGGGCTGTAAAGGTAGACAGCACGGTCTTCACCGAAGGGAGTGAGCAAATTGATGTCGATCAAGTAATCGCGATCAATACGGCTACGACCAGGTAGAATAGGGAGGTCGGGGGGTACCCTCAAAACACAGCTGACAATAAGAGTGACCATCCCGCCACAACAGATGGAACCAGAAGTGGCGCGGCTAACAGCGAAAATTTCGTGGATGATCCAATGAGCGGTGTTTATGGGCATAGGGACGTGCCCGAGGATTCTGTCATCGGACATGGCATAGAGAAAGAAGAGCTCGTCCCTAGATACAGTGGACACATCCACGCGAGCGAAAACAGTGTTGGCAAGGATGCAATGGGCGAGGCGGTAACACGGGTGGATAATGTAAGAGGCAGGAGCCTCAGGTGGAAAGGTGGTGTGCCGTGTAAATCGTTGCCAAACACCATCAGCCCGAAATCGAGAGTAAATGTCAGTTCGATCGTGGGAGGAATGTTCAGCGTTAAGATCCGGGTGACGTAGATTAAGGATGTTGTTCAGCTCGATGAAACCCAGAGAAAAGTCACAATTGAAAGCTCGGAAGGAGAAACCTCTGTCACACAACTCGAGGGAACTGAGGAATTCAAGCGTGAGATTTCTGTGCGTGTGAGCGTGGATGTGAGAGAGGGTATGGCACCCGATACAGTCGAAAATCCTGCCGACGCCGTTCGAAAGCCCTAGAGCTTCGAGTGTGGGGCGATCGGCGAAGAGTGTAGGTCTCATCGGACGATGAAGCAGTGCTCGCAACCGGCCAGACTGCTCATCCGTGGAAGGGTTAATGCCAAGGAAAGAGGGTGAAAAGGGGCCGTGGATTGGATCACGGTGCGAAGATGATGCAATGTCCTTCCCTTTCTTAGACATGGCCGCTAATAGGGTGGCGAACTTGAGATGAATAAAGGGCAAGTGAAACAGTTATCACACCAACTTACGATATTACAGGTAAAGTTGAAGATGTGCAGAGTGGAAGAATGTTACCCATCGATGTAGCAAGATCAAGCGCCTGGGGGTCTTGCGTAGCAGGAGGGAACAACTCGGGAAGCCGCAGCCCGCTGATCCGACGAGAACAGAATTTTGAGAATTTTGGGGCTAGGGTTAGGGTTTGGGGGTTTTGACGATGGAATGTCCTTTATGGCGAGATGGCGGAGGTGGGGAAGTATGGGAGTGATTGGGGATGAGGGTTTAGGTACAGTATGTAGAGTCGAGAAGATCGATTCTACAGCTGGAGATGTGAAATCGCATGAAGGGGGTTTTCTGGGGTCGGGTGGCGGTCGCCGTGTGCTGAGGCTTATTTATAGGGTCGAAAACGAACCGATCGTGTGGAAACCCACCCGATCGGGTAGCCAAAATTCAAAAGTTCTCGTCAGTCAACAGCTATAGGCGAACCGGTCGGGTGGTAAGTCAACCGATCGGTTGGCCGCTCCACTAAATTTCCCGATAACTTAGGGCTTCTCACCCGGTCAGGTCAACCGATCGCGCTCAAACTCAACCGATCGGTTGATATTCCTCAAAATTTTCCGAGAGTTCTCCCCAGCTCACCCGGTCGTGTCAACCGATCGTGCATGATCTCAATCGATCGGTTGATATTTCCCAAATGTTTCTGAAAGTTCTAACCAGCTCACCCGGTCTTCCACCCGGTCTCTTCAACACTCAACCGATCGGTTCATTCGGGGACAGATCTCGGCATGTATCTGATACATCCCAACCGATCGGGTGAGTTATCACCCGATCGGTTGGGTCTTGTTTCCTGCAAAAACCAAGAAATTTGATTAAGTCCCCGAACGGATGTCCTCGCGGCTGATTTTATTTATAAAAATAGAGAAAATAGAGTAAAAAATAACGCTAAAAATTTGAGAAAAAGTTTAGAACATGGGTTGCCTCCCATGAAGCGCACTTGTTTAACGTCGTTGGCTCGACGCCCGCAAGAGATGGTCAAGTTACATCCGGAGGGTTGGAAGAAGAGTTGTCGCTCGTGGGGGGTCCGACCGGAGAGAATCCAGGTTCTCCTACTGCGTAGTGTTTCAGACACTGCCCGTTTACTTTAAACGGCTCATCCCTTCCCATTATCTCGATGGCCTCGTGCGGGAAAACCTTGGTGATGCGGAACGGTCTTGACCATCTTGACTTGAGTTTCCCAGGAAAGAGCTTCAGCCGTGAGTTGAACAGGAGAACTAAGTCCCCTTCCTTGAATTCCCTCCTTAGGATTCGCTTATCGTGCCACCGCTTCAGTTTCTCCTTGTAGATCTTGGCGTTCTCATAAGCATTGAGCCGGATTTCGTCAAGTTCGTTGAGTTGAAGATGCCGGTGCACTCCCACCTTCTCGGTGTCGAAATTCAGATTCTTAACCGCCCAATATGCCTTATGTTCCAATTCCACAGGAAGATGGCAAGCTTTCCCGTACACGAGCCGGTAGGGAGTTGTGCCGATGGGAGTTTTAAATGCCGTCCTGTAGGCCCAAAGCGCGTCAGGTAGTTTTGACGACCAGTCCTTCCTGGAGTTGGCCACAGTCTTTTCTAGTATGATTTTAATCTCCCGGTTAGAGACTTCCGCCTGACCGCTGGTCTGCGGGTGGTAGGCACGCCCCACCCGGTGTTGCACCCCGTATTTTCTTAGGAGGGCCTCAAATTTCTTTTCTACAAAGTGGCTTCCTCCGTCACTGATCAGGACCCGAGGCACACCAAACCGCGGGAAGATGTTGTTTTTAAATAACTTAGCCACCACTTTAGAGTCATTGGTTGGGCTGGCCACCGCTTCAACCCATTTCGACACGTAGTCAACGGCCACCAAGATGTACTGGTTCCCCGAGGAAGAAGGGAACGGCCCCATGAAGTCCACTCCCCACACATCGAAGATTTCTATCTCCAGGATGTAGTGTTGAGGCATCTCATTTCTTTTGGAAATATTCCCGGCTCTTTGGCATCTATCGCTGGCTTGTACATAAACATGTGTGTCTTTGAAGAGCGTAGGCCAGTAAAATCCGCTTTGGAGGATCTTTGCAGTGGTCTTGTAGGTGCTCGCGTGCCCTCCACATTGCTGTCCGTGGCAGTGGGAAATGATGGAAGTCGCTTCAGTTTCAGGGATGCATCTTCGTATCACCCCATCATTGCAGGTTTTGTATAGGTGGGGGTCATCCCAATAGAATTTGAGGACCTCATGGAAAAATTTCTTCTTCTGTTGTAAGCTCACATTGTGAGGAACGATGGCACACGCCAGATAATTTGCGATGTCGGCGTACCAGGGGGTCCAGGAGGAAGATACAGAGAAGAGATGCTCGTCAGGGAGTGAATCATCGATTGGTGTAGCACTCAAATCGAGGGTGGGCATCCGGGACAGGTGATCGGCAACGACATTCTCCGCCCCCTTTTTGTCTCTGATTTCCAGGTCAAACTCCTGGAGGAGGAGGATCCATCTGATTAGTCGCGGCTTGGCTTCCTTCTTGTTCAATAGATATTTAAGGGCCGCGTGATCCGTGTGTACGATCACCTTGGTGCCAACAAGATATTGTCGGAACTTATCCATGGCGTAGATTACCGCGAGCAATTCCTTCTCCGTGGTAGTATAATTTCTTTGGGCGGCATCAAGGGTTTTGCTCGTATAATATATGACATGGAGGTTTTTATCTTTCCTCTGCCCTAGGACGGCACCAACTGCATAATCACTAGCGTCACACATCAGCTCGAAGGGGAGTTCCCAGTTTGGTGGTTGTATTATGGGTGCGGAAATCAAGGCCAGCTTCAAAGCGCGGAAGGCCTCCACACACTCCTTGCCGAAGACGAAAGGTGCGTCCTTCACGAGGAGTTGGGTCAGAGGCCTGGAAATCTTCGAGAAGTCTTTGATAAAGCGGCGATAAAATCCCGCATGTCCTAAGAAACCACGGACTCCTCGAAGATTGTGCGGTGGCGGAAGATTTTCAATCACTTCGATTTTAGCCTTATCAACTTCGATTCCCCTCGAAGAGATGATGTGTCCCAGCACAACTCCCTCTTGGACCATGAAGTGACACTTCTCCCAGTTTAGGACTAGTCCTTTTTCCTGACATCTCTCCAGGACCTTAGTGAGATTATTGAGGCACGAGTCAAATTCAGTTCCGTAGACTGAGAAGTCGTCCATGAAAACTTCCATGATGTCTTGGGAGTAGTCGGAGAAGACAGCGGACATGAGTCTCTGGAACGTAGCAGGGGCGTTACAAAGCCCGAACGGCATCCTTCTGTAGGCGTACGTCCCGAACGGGCAGGTGAAAGTCGTTTTCTCCTGGTCATCATTGTGAATAGGGATTTGAAGAAATCCAGAATACCCGTCCATAAAACAGAAATAATTATGCTTCGCCAGCCTCTCGAGCATCTGGTCAATAAAGGGGAGGGGGTAATGATCCTTCCTTGTTGCCTTGTTCAGCTTCCTATAGTCAATGCACATCCTGTACCCTGTAACGGTCCTCGTTGGTATAAGCTCGTTCTTTTCATTGCGAACCACCGTCATTCCTCCCTTCTTGGGTACAACATGTACCGGGCTAACCCAGCGACTATCAGAGATAGGGTATATAATACCGGCATGTAGAAGTCTCACAATCTCTTTCTTCACAACTTCCATCATTATTGGATTCAACCTCCGCTGCGGCTCAATCGAGGAGGCTTGCTCATCTTCAAGAAGAATTCTATGTGAGCAGAGACCCAAGCTAACCCCTTTTAAATCCTCAATTGCATATCCGAAAACTCCTTTAAACCTTTTTAGAACTCCAAGAAGTTTGGTCATTTGGTCCTCAGGTAGCGAAGAGTTAATTATAACCGGAAGAGTCGACCCTGCTCCCAAATATTCATACTTAAGTCCCGGCGGTAATTCTTTCATCTCTACTTCTTGGGGCCCTGACGCATACTTTTCGAGCTGAGCGTCCTCAAGGGAACAGATTTCTTCGTGGATTTCACTGAAGCCAGAATCCGGAATCTCCACCTCGGCTGTGGCTCCTAGCGGTGAAATTTTGCAGGGTACAGTGGGGACGGTCGAGAGATGCACCGGGTCTCTTCCGGGCTCACCATAATTATCCGGGAAGAAAGCTTGCAGGTGAAAACAGGTTTCAGTCATCGATGATTCTCCACAACCATTTCCAGCTTCTCCATTGTTCAAAGATCGGGGACACTCAATAGAAGTCTGCAAGGGGTAGATTGGTTCCTGTTCAGCGTCGCCTCCAAATCTGGTCGGGTGGTTCTCCTGACACAACTCTGCGGCTGACCCTTCTTCACTACATTCGAGACTATAGTTGTCGATACATGCCATTTCTCCGTGGGGAGAGGGAGCTGCCATGGCAAGGTACTCCTGCGCATCTCGATATCTTTGGCATTCCACAGCGGCAGTCAGGAGGGATAGTATATTTGAAGTCTTCAGTGAATCTGCTAAGCTCCGCGCCAAGCAGCGGACATGGTGAGAGTGATCCCAGATGTCTCCTGAAACCGCGTGCAGCATCTTCTTCACTCCGCTTCTCGGCGGCCAAACGCCTAAGACTGGCGTTAATCTCTGGATTGAGGGGGATCAAGTCGTCAAGACTCCTTGAACTCCTGCGCATGAAAAACAACAGACACCCGTGAAGCGACAAGTGGGAAAGAAACAGATAAAATAAGAAATAAAAATAAGAAAAACAAATAAGAAAAAGAAAAACAAGAATGCGAAAATTATCGCGAGGTAGGGATGTGAGCTAGACACGAGGGTTCAAGAGATCCTAAGATATCAAGCACGTTGCCTCCCCGGTAATGGCGCCATAAACTTGACCGGCGCCCCGCGTGATGTGCGCGGCGGCGCGGTGTCATTTACCGCAAGTTTCACGGTTAGTGTAGGGTGCGGGAATATCGAACTCAGGGAGGCGAGGTTGTGCTTGGGTCAGGTAGGACCTAAATCACCCCGAGGGGCGAGCTAGCCCGAATCGGTGGTTGGTTGTCACGAAAGGAAATGAAAGCGTATGAACAAAAAGAAAGTAAACCCGGGACTTTGGTATCCGACCCGACGAGAGACTCTCGCCGCTACGGCCTACGGGTATGGATAGCGATCGGGATTAGGGTCTAATGGTGAGACGTTGCCTCTGAAAGTGGTACCGGCGTCCCATGGGCCCGATATTCCGGTCGGTGCCCAGGATGATACACCGGACTTCCCGGATTCGATCAGTGGGCACTCCCGTGTCCATAAACACTGATCGATCCCGGGAGCACTAAGTCCGCAACGATATCTCCCGACGTCTCATCCTGCCGCTCCCGCGTGCTAGGATTCGGCGTCTACGCTAAAGGCGTGAGCTTTGGCTAGGGAGTCAACCGCCAAGTTTATTCCCCCTTGGCCCGACGGTCAAAGGCGGTCTTTTTCCCGCCGATGACAATGAAACACCCCGCGTAACCGTTAGATTCCTACTCCCTATCGATTTCCTAACCCTATGGACGCATCGGGAAGAGCCCCCGAAGGGGTTTCCACCAAAATCCCAGATTTGGGAACTACTCACAAAAATTCATGAAAAAGCAATCTAAATGAAATTTAACCGTTAGAATCATAATCCGACAATTGCAATGCGGAAGTAAAGGAGTAGTAAAGACAATACTAAAAAATTAGAAAGATCTGAAAACTTACTTAAGAGTAACAATTACAGCCGTCACAAGGAAAATAAAACAGTAAAAAAATACAACTCTCCCGTTTCTGGAACCCTAGGGGTCCTATATATAGATTTTCGGATCAACCGATCGGGTGACAAGTCAACCGATCGGTTGATCCGTTACAGATAAATCACAGAAAACGGCGAGTTTTCACCCGATCTCATGAACCGATCGGGTGAGTTCTTGAGCGACCGGTTGGATCTTGGAGGAGTCGGGTGAACCGGTCGGTTCGACGCCCGTGTCTTCAGCTCTTTTTCTCAGCTACAGATGAACCGATCGGGTGAGAGTCACCCGATCGGTTGGAATTCAGCTCGAAAAGACAGAGAACAGCCGCCCACAGAACCGGTCTGTGAACCGGTCGGGTGACTTCTTCGTGAGCTGCGGTAGCGGTCGGTTGGTGCACGCGTGCATCACCCGATCGGTTGGAGATGACCAACCGACCGGGTGAGGGGCAGAAAGATGAGTACTTCGCTGTTTGACCCCCTGGATCACGCGTGACTTCTCCCGTTGCTCCGGGGACTTGTGATATCATCGTAAAAGGTCCCCTACGTGGTCGAACTCCTGCAATCATGGACAAACAGAGAAAAGTGAAAGAAAACGGGAAAACATACGAAAACGAACAAGAGACGGCGGAAAACACGGAGAAACACAAAAGAAAACGTGCGTGAATATATGAAATATAGACGCACGTCAGAGGCGGAAGAAACACTCCGGAGAACCTAGGGACCAGATCTGGAAACGAATGGAGAAGTTTGGAGAACTAGGGTTTTTGGGGGATTTTGGGGATTTGGTGAGATTTTGGGGAAGATGAGAGGTAGAATGAGTTGATGGAGGGTTTAGATGATGGATCTTGGGCTTGGAATGAAGGAATAAGGGTTGGAGGAAGATGGGGGCTCAATGGGAGAGAAACTAGGGTTTTGGGTCGAGTGGAGGAAGAAGAAAACGTTTGGGAGGGGTTTAAATAGGATGGGCTGGCGGCTGCCCAGAAATTATGGTTTTAACACAGATTAGTCGGTCAAAGAGCAACCACTGACCGACTAGTTTGGCAACTAGTCGGTCGGTCGACCAACGCAGACCGACTAAGTGTAAACAGTAACTTTTGAACGAAAATATGATTTGGATTTAGTCGGTCGATGAACAACTACTGACCGACTAGTTTGACATCTAGTCGGTCGGTAAACGTACTTAGACCGACTAAGAATGAACAGTATTGATACCAAAAATTAGTTGAAGAGTTAGTCGGTTAAAGAAGCATTGCTGACCGACTAGTTTGCAACCTAGTCGGTCAACCAACGTTCTTAGACCGACTAACTATAAACAGTAACTCCTGAGAAATTTAGAAAGCCAACTAGTCGGTCCAAGAAGGATTGCCGACCGACTGGATCGTCATCTAGTCGGTCGGTGCCCCTTCTTACACCGGCTAATATGCACCAAAAGTTCCGATACGGAGCGTGGGGCCCCGGGATCGATTCCTAAGACTCCTAGGCTTGATCTAATAGTAAGATACGACCGTTATGAAGCCCGTCACGAATGACATACTTCGAAATCGACGATCCTAAGGAAGAAACGAGAAAACATGACGAAACGATCGAAAAGGAAAGTTACAGAGACGAAAACCACACATGAGGAGAAAATCCACCAAAACATATATTATAATATATAATAAATCCAGATATATGAAAACCAGTCGTTACATCCTCCCCAACTTAAGAAAAATTCCGTCCTCGGAATTTCCAAACACTCACGTGTCCGGAAACAAAAGTGGGAAACGCTCTCGCATCTCATCCTCATTCTCCCAAGTAGACTCTCCAGGTGAGCCGTGTCGCCACATCACCCTCACAAGATTGACAATCTTGTTCCGAAGCGATTTCTGACGCCTGTCCAGAATCTGCACTGGATGCTGGTCATACGTCATATCGGGGCGAACGGTAATCTCCGAAAAATCCACAGCATGAGAGGGATCGCTAATGTATCGACGAAGCTGCGACACATGGAAAACATTGTGAATTCCCTCCAAAGATGGCGGCAAGGCCAAGCGATAAGCTACCTCGCCAACCCTCTCCAAAATGTCAATGGTCCAATGTATCGCGGGCTCAACTTCCCTCGCTTCCCGAAACGAATCACACCGTGATTCGGGGAAATCTTCAAGAACACATGGTCGCCCGGCTGAAACTCCAAAGGACGACGTTTAGCATCAGCCCAATGCTTAAAAGGGTCCTGAGCAATTCTCAACCTCTCCCGAATGTTCCTGACAATATCCACGGCCTCCACGATCATCTCAGGTCCTAACAGCTCCCGATCACCAACGTCATCCCAACTCAATGGCGATCGACATTTCCTCCCATAAAGAGCGGCGAAAGGCGCCATGCCAATACTCGCCTGGAAGCTGTTGTTGTAAGAAAACTCCACCAAATGTAGATGGTCCTCCCACGAACCCTTGAAATCCAACATGCATGCCCTCAGCATGTCTTCCAAAATCTGAATCGTCCTCTCGGACTGGCCATCCGTCTGCGGATGGTACGCCGTGCTGAAACTCAGACGCGTACCCAAACTCTTCTGCAAACTCTGCCAGAACTGAGATGTGAACCTCGTGTCTCTGTCTGACACGATACTCACGGGGACTCCATGAAGTCGCACAACCTCCTGCACGATTCACGTTACATCACTATCCAAACTAGGAAAAGGAAATAAAACGAGGAGTAAAAGAATTTTACCTCCATATATCTCCTCGCTAGCGCCTCAGTGGACTGTCCCACCCGGAATGGAATAAAGTGCGCGGATTTGGTCAATCGATCCACGATTATCCAAATCGCGTCATTCTGCTTCGGACTCCGAGGTAGTCCAGTCACGAAATCCATAGTGATGTGTTGCCACTTCCACTCCGGAATCGGAAGCTGTTGTAGCAACCCGGCCGTACGCTGATGCTCCGCCTTCACTTGCTGGCAAACCAAGCACTTGGCTACACTCCGAGCCACACTTCTCTTCATACCATGCCACCAATAATTCAGACGAAGATCCTGGTACATCTTGGTGCCACCAGGATGCACAGAATACGGCGAACTGTGTGCCTCCACCATCAACTCCTCTCTAACATCCCCAGCCGGCACACACAACCTGGCTCCAAACCTCAGCGAGCCATCCTCATGAATCAAAAAGTCAGTCCACAGACCGGCTTCCACCTGGTCCCGAATCTTCACCAGCTTCGGATCCTCAGCCTGGCCAGCCTTAATCCGATCCACGATCGTCGACTGTACCTGCATGTACATCAACGATGAAGCCTCCCCAGGAAGGACAATCTCAACACCAGACTCGCAAAAATCCTGCTGCAATCTCCACTGCGAGGTCAAAATCATCACCGCTGGAAGCGTACTCAGCGCATCCGGAACCACATTCACCTTACCAGGGTGATACTGCAAATCAATCTCATAATCCGCCATAAGCTCCAACCATCGACGCTGTCGCATGTTGTGCTCCTTCTGAGTAAAAATATACTTCAAGCTTTTGTGATCGGTGAAAATCTTCACTTTCTCACTCAGCAGGAAGTGCCTCCAAATCTTAAGAGCAAACACAACGGCAGCCAACTCTAAATCATGCGTCGGGTAATTCTTCTCATGAACCTTAAGCTGACGAGACGCATACGCCACAACATGTCCGTACTGATGCAACACACAACCGAGACCCTTGCCAGAAGCATCGCAAAAGATCTCAAATCCACCGCAGCGATCAGGCACAACAAGAATAGGGGCCGTCGTCAACCTCTCCTTCAGAATACCAAAAGCACTCTCACAATCACCCGACCAAACAAAAGCAACATCCTTCCGCGTCAGCCTGGTCATCGGCTCAGCAATACGGGAAAAGTCCTTAATGAATCGCCGATAATAACCAGCAAGTCCAAGGAAACTCCGAATCTCAGACGCAGACGACGGAACATGCCACTCTCTGATGGCCCTAATCTTCTCAGGATCCACTGAAATACCATCCCCAGTCACCACATGCCCGAGAAAAGCAACTCTATCCAGCCAAAACTTGCACTTCGAAAACTTAGCATACAACCGATGCTTCCTCAAGATCTCCAATACCGTCCTCAAGTGCGAGGCATGCTCTTCCTCCGACTTCGAATAGATCAAAATGTCGTCAATAAAGATAACGACAAACTTATCCAAAAAGTCGTAGAAAATCAGGTTCATCAGATTCATGAAAACTGCGAGCGCGTTAGTTACGTCGAAAGGCATAACCACAAACTCATAGTGTCCATACTTCGTCCTGAACGCTGTCTTCAGAACATCTCCCTTCTTCACCTTCAACTGATGGTAACCACTCCTCAAATCCAACTTAGAAAACACCCTCGAACCTCCAAGCTGATCAAAAATATCATCGATGCGAGGCAACGGGTATTTATTCTTAATGGTCACCGCATTCAACTCCCGATAGTCCACGCACATACGACGCGAACCATCCTTCTTCTTCACCAGCAACACTGGTGCTCCCCACGGAGACACACTAGGATTGATATAACCCTTCTGCAAGAGCTCATCCAACTGCTTCCGCAACTCTTCCAATTCGGTAGGTGCCATACGATACGGCGCCTTCGAAATCGGCTGCTCACCTGGAACAAGATCAATAGAAAATTCTAGAGCTCGATCAGGTGGCAAACCAGACATCTCCTCGGGGAAGACGTCGCCAAAATCACGCACCACAGCTGGCCACTCCAGCTCCAACTGCATAGCCACAACCTCCACCGGCCTGGCCCGAAATCTGACAGGACCAAGCGAACTGCTACCACAACTGAACTCAAATACTGGATGTCCGGGAATCTCGAACACCACCTTCTTCCTCCTGCAGTCAATCGTAGCATAGAAGCTCGCAAGCCAGTCCATCCCAAGAACTGCATCATAGTTGATGATGTCATGGACAATGAAATCAGCAAAAAGCTCATGTCCACAGACCACCAACGAGCAAGAATTGCAACTACGATGCACCGAGACCACGCCATTCCCTGTAACGATATTCCAACTCTTGGGAAGAGGGGACGTCGACAAGGAATGCCTCTCCACGAAGCTCCGAGAAATAATGCACATTGATGCACCAGAGTCAAAGAGGACTCGTGCAGGAAATGTGCAAACCAAAACCACACCTAACAAGCAATTAACAATCAAACCCTAGTCTAGCAAACAACCATGTTCAAGCAAACAACACAATCTAACATTCAAACCAGCTAGGAAAGTAACAGCTAGATTGAGGATTACCTGTGATAACCTCATCCACAGCCTCGCTCTCCATAGCGGTCATCAGAAAAGCCTGCCTCCTCGACGGAACAGCCTGCTGAAAAGCCTGCCTCTGTCGAACAAGAGCCGCTCCACGACCAGCAGGAACAGACGCTCGCTGCTGCAATGGCTGAGCTGCAACAGGTGCCCTCCGCAGCTGATTCGCATGTCGACAATCCTTCGCAGCATGGGAAGCATCACCACAAACCAGACACTGGCCCAAAAACTTCCGACACTGATCCTTGATGTGGCCAGGCTTGCCGCAGAAATGGCAAGTCTTCAGAATAGGCCCTCCTGGCCTCTTAAACTGAGCTGGCTGATTAGGCTTGAAACCAGGCCTAACCACCGCTCTGGCCTGCTCCATAGGCCTCTTCCCAGCACCAACAACAGACCCCCTCCTCTGACTCAGGTTCAGCTCCTACCTCCTCGCAGCGACCAGAACCTTCTGATAAGAGTCCAGATCGGAGGAAGGCACAAAACTCTGGAGCTCCAAAGCAAGTCCCTGCAGGAACCTCTGAGCCCTCTCATCAGCATCCTGCACCATCTTCGGTGCGAACCGACTCAGCCTGGTGAACTCTTGGTGGTACTGGTCCACCGTCAAGCTCCCTTGCTTCAGATCAATGAAGCGCTGCAGCATCTCCTTCTTCGCAGCCTTCAGAAAGAATTCTTCATCAAACCTGGACTTAAAGGTAGCCCAAGCTATCGGCTCCATCAACATCTTCTCTTCCGCATCCCACCAATTCCGAGCATTATCCTTGAGTTGCCTCTTCGCCAAATCAACCCATCCAGCCGGGGTGATCTTGGCCATCTTCAGATTGTCCTCGATGTTCCGAATCCACTCATCAGCAGCCAGAGGACCCTCAGATCCATCAAAATATGCGAGACCCAGCTCCCGAAATTGCTTCGCTCCCGGCTCAGAGCGAGGGGCATCCGGAAGAGCCCGGGCAGCTCGAGCAAGTGGAGCATTCTGGACTTGCAGGAGCACGCCCTGCTGCACTTGCATCATCTGGAGCATCATCCGCATCATCTCACCGTTGGTGGGTTCCCGCTCAGGCTCCTCATCATGAGGGAGCGCACCACTACCTCCACCACGGGTGAAACGCCTCCCTGCCATCTAATGACACAGAAAACGAATCAAATTAGACTCATAGCTTATGACTCGGACGTCGAACTTAGTTTATTGGACATTCTAATATTATTATCGTTATTCCGACAATTCGCAGTTACAGAAGGACCTGCATGGGCCACCAACAAAACCTGTCACGGCCCGCTTCCCTAAAATGGAGGCGAGACGTGAAAAGGTCCGCACGAGAGTGGGGCTGTGAAGCCCCAAACCCGATAAGCGTCAATAAAACATAAGCAGGTCCCTGTAACCACAAACAGAGCAACAATAATAATAAAAGGAGAGACAGAAATAAAATTCTCATATCTCATAGATTGTCCAACATGAAAATAAGTCCAACATCCAGAAAAGCCACCAGGCTACAAGAAAGAGTCCAAAGGCCCAGAACAAGGCCAACAAAAACAACAACATAACAAAGTATATGTGCCACGCACCGATAACAAAACAGCAGTCTAAAACATAAGGGAAACACAACGGAAACACTAGGACTGGTCCCCAGTGTCCACGTACTCCCCGTCAAACACAAGCTCGGGCTCGGCGTCAGCAAACACCTCGTCCTCAACAAGGTACTCAGGCTCAGGACCTAACATGTGTCACCCAAAAGAGTAAAGGGGCACATGTCAGCAAGTCTAAAAGACTTGGGCAAGGAAACTGAAAGTAAGGCAACTAGCAACCTAGCAGTTTAGTATGCATTACATGGCAGTTATAACATGAGTGCACAAATAAGACATGGTGAACAATAAGTACAAGAGAACAATTATCGGGACAGGACAAGAGTAGCAAAGCTACTAACAATCTCAATCAATTCACTATTCACGTTTCACTGTTGTTTGTAGATGTTTACGCCTTACAGCTGAATGGTATAACATTCACGCTGATTGGCCGCTTAACACTACCCCAAAACCCAGAGTTTACGCCTTACCACTGCAGTTGCTGATCGGGCAGACTCCCAGTTGATTGGCCGCTTAACTCTTACCCCCAATACCCACAAGTAATCGAGCCAGGGTCCCCGCACACGAGCTCAGTAAATGAGCCGGGGTTGCCCCGCACAGGAGCTCGCATTCTAGTTCACGGTTCATAAACAATTGGCGTAGGGGTGCACCTAGCCAGAAACAAGCAATTCGGGCATTGGCTATCAACCAACACATGGCCCGCTTCTGGAGCACGAGCCAGGAACACAAACATTGTAGTGAAGCTACGCATTCACGGAAACACTTTAAGAATGCAATGACATGACAATTAATTTGCGTACTGTTAATAGAAATTAAACATGACATGGAAATTGTGCAACATGATATATGTCGGAACTAGCTTCGTTGTCAAGCTAGTTCCCCAATTTGCGCCTAGGCGAGTATCATTTCGTCGCCTAGCCTCTTTTACGCCTACAACAAGCAAAATTGCCTAAACATGGCCTAAACCCTAAGTGGCAAGTTTCACTTGCCTAGCACCGGGGATGACGATCACGAAGGTTCGTCTCGCGGATGCTAATCTACGGGGAAATCTCTGTTATGGGGAAACAATCATCAAAACAACATTCTTTCATTAGGGTTTCATAAAAATACAAATAGGTTATGAAAACATCGGGAGATCGATTTCTTACCAAAAGGAGGCGGAAGAAACACTCCGGAGAACCTAGGGACCAGATCTGGAAACGAATGGAGAAGTTTGGAGAACTAGGGTTTTTGGGCGATTTTGGGGATTTGGTGAGATTTTGGGGAAGATGAGAGGTAGAATGAGTTGATGGAGGGTTTAGATGATGGATCTTGGGCTTGGAATGAAGGAATAAGGGTTGGAGGAAGATGGGGGCTCAATGGGGGAGAAACTAGGGTTTTGGGTCGAGTGGAGGAAGAAGAAAACGTTTGGGAGGGGTTTAAATAGGATGGGCTGGCGGCTGCCCAGCAATTAGGGTTTTAACACAGATTAGTCGGTCAAAGAGCAACCACTGACCGACAAGTTTGGCAACTAGTCGGTCGGTCGACCAACGCAGACCGACTAAGTGTAAACAGTAACTTCTGAACGAAAATAGGATTTGGATTTAGTCGGTCGATGAACAACTACTGACCGACTAGTTTGACATCTAGTCGGTCGGTAAACGTACTTAGACCAACTAAGAATGAACAGTATTGATACCAAAAATTAGTTGAAGAGTTAGTCGGTTAAAGAAGCATTGCTGACCGACTAGTTTGCAACCTAGTCGGTCAACCAACGTTCTTAGACCGACTAACTATAAACAGTAACTCCTGAGAAATTTAGAAAGCCAACTAGTCGGTCCAAGAAGGATTGCCGACCGACTGGATCGTCATCTAGTCGGTCGGTTCCCCTTCTTACACCGGCTAATAAGCACCAAAAGTTCCGATACGGAGCGCGGGGCCCCGGGATCGATTTCTAAGACTCCTAGGCTTGATCTAATAGTAAGATACGACCGTTATGAAGCCCGTCACGAATGACATACTTCGAAATCGACGATCCTAAGGAAGAAACGAGAAAACACGACGAAACGATCGAAAAGGAAAGTTACGGAGACGAAAACCACACATGAGGAGAAAATCCACCAAAACATATATTATAATATATAATAAATCCAGATACATAAAAACCAGTCGTTACATTTGTCTTTCCTTTCGACTGACATCGCTCTTACCAATTGCCCAGGGGACCAGGACAATGGGTAGTCCATGTAGACAGATCGGCCACCTGGGTGGGGAACGAGGCTGGCATCGTTATCCGATCGCCTGACGGAAACATTGTCGAATACGAGCTCCGATTTGGGTTTCTGGCCACCAACAACGTGGCCGAGTCCGAGGCCGCCATAAATGGTATGTGGCTAGCACGAGAGCTCGGAGCGGAATCTGTACGCCTCCTCAGTGACTCCAAGCTCATCATCCACCAACTACAAGGAGACTATGAGGCTCGCGAAGAGGCAATGCAGCATTACCTAGCCTCAGCCAGAACCGAGTTGTCCAAATTCAAACACACTGAGACCCTCCACTTACCGCAGTCGGAGAATGCCCGCGCGGACGCCCTGTCAAAGCTGGCCTCCTCCTCCCTCGCAGAGTTGGGTCGTGCCATCTATGTAGAGAACCTCTGGTCCCCCAGTACGGAGGTAAAGGAAGTTATGGCCATCGACAAGGAGCCGACTTGGATGGATCCGATCGTTCGGTATCTCTCCAGTGGGGAAGTTCCGTCGAACTAGGACAAGCGTCGACCACTGGAGCGAAAGGCACTCTGGTACGTCCTCTATGAGGGAGCACTATACAGAAAGCACTGGATGAAAATGGACATCTTGCCTTACCTCAAGTGCCTCGGGCCGTAGGAGGCTGATTACGTCGTCCGGGAGGTACACGAGGGATCTGCTGAAACCACCATGGACGTAAGACGGTCGCCCAGAAGATCCTGAGGGAAGGGTAATACTGGCCAACCATAGCGAAAGATGCCATCGAATACGTCCAAAGGTGTCAAGAGTGCCAGAAGTTTACCAAGCTCGGCTCGACTCCCCCGTCGGAGCTCGTTCCAATAATCAGCCACGTCCCCTTTGCTAAGTGGGATTTGGACATCCTCGGACCCTTCACTTCTGGGATGGGGCAGAGGAAGTACCTGCTTGTTGCAGTGGATTACTTCACCAAGTGGATTGAGGCTGAACCACTGGCTTCCATAACCTGGAAGAAGGCAAAGAGCTTCGTGTGGAACTTCATCATCTCCAGATTCGGAATCCATCGGTCCATCGTCACGGACAACGGGAAACAGTTCGATTTCGCGGGGTTCAAGAACTTCTGCGCAGATTGGAAGATCAAACTCTTGTTTGCCTCAGTGGCACATCCTCAGACCAATGGGATGGCTGAAGCCGCCAACAAATGCATCATCAAGCCTCTCCACAAGAAAGTAACAGAAGCTGAAGGGAGATGGCCAGATGAACTCCCGGGGATACTCTGGTCATACCAGACAACCCACAAGCAGGCGACGGGTGAAAAACCTTTCATGTTCGCTTACGGAGCCGAGGCGGTGGTGCCCGTTGAAGTGGGCAAGTAGGCTCTTCGCCTAAAGCATTTCGACGAAGAGAAGAACTCGGAGGGTCTGGAACTCCGCCTGGAGCTCGTGGACGAACGACAAGAATGGGCCTTGGCCACTATCGTCCGAAAAAAATAAAAGGTGGCCCGTTACTACAACTCCCGGGTTAGGGGAAGAAGCTTCCACCAGGGCGATTTGGTCCTCAGGAAGGCGGTCTTCAGCCCAGAGGTCACCTGCAAAGGGAAGCTTGTTGCTAAGTGGGAAGGGCCCTACAAGATCACCAAGGTCCTCGGCCCCGCGACCTATTGACTCGCCAATCTGGGAGGGAAGATCTTGACTCACACTTGGAACGCTGAGCACTTGCGCAAGTACTATCTGTGAGGTCGACCACACATGTATCTTTCCCATCCCCCATCTAAACGAATGTATTGAAAAGGAAAGCGTCTGCAAGTGAAGAACTCTTACTACCTCTATTCGCTTTACGGACCCAACCAGGATGGGGCAAACCCCCATAAGCTGAGCATCTCGTTGACCGATCACAAGGCTGGGGAACAACTCCCCCGGCGGACCGACCAGGCGACCGACTGGGAGACTGGCGGAAACTCCCCCAACTAATCAGTTGGGGGACCGACCATAAGGCTGGGGCAGCTCCCCTAGCAGGTCGATCCGTCGTTCAGTCGTGAGACTGGGGGTAGCTCCCCCAGCTAGCTGATCGGCTTAAACTGACCAACCGTAAGGCTGGAGGTAGCTCCCCCAGCGGGCCGGTCAACCGACCGACCGTAAGGCTGGGGCAGCTCCCCCAGCTGGCCGATCATCGGGCCGACCATGAGGCTGGGGAAAACTCCCCCAGCGGACTGGCCCATCGATCGTTTGTAAGACTTAGGTTAGCTCCCCCAGTGGACTGAGACCCGACCGACCGTAAGGCTGGGGCAACTCCCCGAGCAGGTCGGAATATCGGTCGGCTGTAAGCCTGAGGGGTATCCCCCCAGCGGGCTGACCGACCCGATCTGTCGTAAGGCTGGGGGCAGCTCCCCCAGCTGGCCGACTACCCGATCGCCTGTAGGACCGTGGGTGAGTCCACCCGTGGATCGATTGGCCCTTAAGACCGAGGGCGGTGCCCCAGCCACCCAAGTATCTGAGAATCCTGGGGGACCAACTCGGCAGCCAGATCTTCGGGCAAGTCGAGGAGACTTCACCAACTCGGTCTGCTCGAGTGCCCCGTCCAGTGCTGGAAGAGGGGGCATACAACCACAAACAAAAATGGAACCTCATTACAAAAGAAGAAGAGTGTATTACGCAAAAGCCATGCGTGACATTACAAGGGAATGGTGAGGCTAAGGGGCTAAACTCCCCCTCTTGCGTGAGCATCCAGAGCCGCTTCGGGAGCACCGACTAGCTGCTCAGCACCTTCAAGGTGAACATCCCTTGCCTCCTCCTCAGCCTCGAAATCCAACCGGAGCTCCTCGAATCGAATCCCAGAAAGTGGGAACCTTCGCTGGAACTCGAACCGGCATCGGGCGAATCCCCTCTCAAACACCTCATACATCGCCCCGACGACGAAAGACGTGGCGTATTCATCCAGGCCTCCCTAGCAATCCGCTCGGGGTCCACCGCTCCCAGCTCTTGGATCCGGCCCTTGCGGATGGAAACTTGGTGCCGGTGCTTCGCCCGCTCCTTTTCGGACTCCCAGGAACTCGTGTTGAGTTTAGCCAGGAGAACCTGTTCTCTCTCCTCTGCTGCCTCCAGGAGGCTCGCAAGCTCTGTGGCGTCGGCTTCAACTACTGGGCCCCCATCTCGTCTGCCTCGAAAGCCTTCTGTAATTTCAGCCTCTATGGATCAATATACTAGAGGGGGGTGAATAGTGTATATTTAAAAAGTAACTGTTGCAATTAAAGAGTTACTTCTAATTGCTTAAGATGTGCAGAAAGTAAAGTACGTAGAAAACGTAAATCAAACGCAAACACAGAGATGTATCCTGGTTCGGATCCTTGTGATCCTACTCCAGTCCTCTACCTCCTGTATAGATTTTCAATCCACTATAATCACTTGCCCCGCAAGCACCAACTTACAAAAATGACGACACTCCCCGTGTCCCAAACTTTGTACAATCTCAAAAGAGATTCAACCTGTTAAGAAATAAATGAAATAGAAAAACACATATAGCCTTGTTATGAATTTAGAATGAAATTCAAGGATGATGTTTAAAAGGAGACTTCAAGATGTATATGATATGTAATGAAGAACAATACTTGAGGTTCTCTGGTTCATAAAAGAAGAGAGAGATCTATCGATTTCTTCTTGCAATTATGAACACAAACAACTTTTCAAAATGCTGTTGAAAAAGGCAAAATTGCTTTAAGGAAGAAAACTTCAATTCTCAAAATATTTATGATTAAGAATCTTGAAGTCTTCCATTCTCAAACGAAGAGAGAAATTTATGGATTTCTTCTTGCAAATGAGAATGAGAGCAACTAAGGCAAGATTGCTTTAGAATTCAAAATATCAACAATTCTAGAGAAGAATGAAAGAGGAAAGTTGTGTGAAAGAATGAGGGGTATGCCCTCCTATTTATCGGATTTTTGGACGTTGAAACAGAGGGAAAATGAGTGTTTCAACGTTCAGAAGCGGTCTGTAAAATTTCAAATCAAACTTTCATAAAAAAATCATTAGTCGACTAAAGTAGTTGTTAGTCGACTAAAAGTCAAAAGTTGGAATTTTTGACTGAAATTTTAACAGTTGGTTTCTGAAGTAGACTGAGAACTGCTTAGAAATTTTTAGGTCAAAATTCGAATAAAAGTTTTTAGTCGACTAATGTTTGACTTGGTCGACCAGGACAGAAAAATGTGAATTTTGACTTACCTGAAAAGGGTTGTTAGGATATGTTATTAGGAACCTAGGACTTAGATGGATTTCATATTCAAGGCTCTGAAATCTATAAAGTATTAAATACATCAGTCTGTAGATTTCCGTAGATATGTATGATGAGCTTCATGTGAGTATTTAAGATGCCTTTGTGCATGGATTCCTTATCAAGTGATTATTGTCCAAGCGTGGATATATTGGGAATCTGCACATCTGCATAGACAGAGTGAGTAGCAATAATAATAGTTGTCACATCAAAATCATATTGAATAGAATAGAAAAGTGAACATGGGATTATGAAATCCCAACATTCTCCTCCTTTTTGATGATGACAATTTTTTATGAAAATGAAGATTCATACTCAGTTATATGCAGATATCATATGCTATACTCCCCCTGAGATTATGCCTAAAATATTCTCCCCCTTTGTCATTGACAAAAAGATGGGTTAAAAAAATAATGACGTTGGTCAATTAAATAACAAGTTAGTCGATTAAGAGAGGAAATCACAGAACTGAACATATTGTTACTGAACATAGTTTTGGTGAAACATACAGGGGAACAACTAGCATACTACTAATAACCATCATAACATCCAGACACCATAACCAAAGCCATATGGCCTACATCCAGACAGCCAGAAAACAGACAACCAAAACATATAAAAAACATCGGACTAGAAAACAAGAACTGCGAGATCAGTCGGGCTATGTCTAACGGCCAGAGGAGAACCGAAGTCTTGGGAAGCACGCTTAGTTTTGCGACGAGGAGTCTCTTGTGGAGCAATGACATTTAGGGCTTCAAGGGATGAAACAAGTTTACTCTGATTGAGTTGAACTTGATCAATCACCTGGGCTTGCTCAGTCAAAGCCGTGCGAAATTCCTTAAAGCCAGTAGTTATTGTCTCCCGAAGGGATCGAACATCATCCCTAAGACCATGAAGCACGATCATGGTAGTTTCGCGTGGAGTGGAGGCAGTGTGAGGAGTTGTCATGGGACAAGAACGAGGGTTAGTGCAGCATTGGGGAATACACTTGTGAACATAGACTTTGCGAACAAAGCGGGGAAATCCATGGGATGAACCGGGAGTCTGAGACGCAGATGGGGCAAAAGTGGGGGTAATCGGTGTGTAATCAGGGTCGACATCATTGGGATCTTCGGAAGGATCTTCTTTAGGGTCTTCATCATCATCATCATCACTATTAGCAGCATCGGATTCTTCAGGATCAGGAACATAGAGATGCATGTTATGAAGGGTGATGATGTTGAGGTTGTAGGGATTAGACATCTCAGGTTCTCCTTCAAGAGGGATGTTAAACATTTTGAGAACCAAAGTGATGAAGGATGGGTGATAGATGTGAGTCTGGACCGGACGAAGAAGTGATTGCAAGATCACAAAGCCCCAATTGATCGGCAACCCACCCATGACCGCATACAAACAGTGCTCCATCTCATTGGAAAGATAATTAAAGGATCCACACTTAGGCATGAGGTTTGAGATGATCATTTTAAGAATGATACGAGCGGAGGGGTTGAAATGAATGGCCGAAAGCTTGTGAACCCAAGGAATGGCAATTTTGGCCAAGATGCGAGTATCGGTCATGGTGAAGTTAAGAGAACCCGTGAAATGAGAAGGAAGACCAATTAGATCACAAATGGCACGAAGGGTAAGGCAGATAGGATAACCTTTGACGCGGGTGAGGAGATGGGTGTCTCGGCCGACGACGCAGGGTTCTAAGTTGGCGTAGAATTCTCGGACAAGAAGCGGGTAGTAGGGTTCCTTGTTGCCAAGAGCCCAGATCTTCTTGAGCCCGGCGGCTGACAGGATGGTGAGGATGTTGAAAGAGGCAAGGGTGGAGTAGTCGATGAAACGCTCGGGACGGAATTTTGCAATTGTCGAGGCCTTGAAACGGTTCTCGGCCGCGAGGTCACGGAATTGAGGGAGAGCCATCCGAGAGGAGGAAGATGAGAAAAGGTTTCGTTTGAGAGAAGGGAATAAAATGAGAAGATGAAAGAATAAGAAAGGAAAGTCCGAAAATAAATATGCAAAAATTTAGGCAGTTATTCATGCGAACAGGTGCCATGATCAGTTTGAGAGAAGTTGTAGAAACTGAATGGGTTAGAAAGAACTAAAAAGTTGTCAAAAATATGTGAAGAGACGGGAGGAAGAAGATACGAAAATGCGAAAAGAAGTAACTTAGATTGGAAACGGTTTAAAACCCCGAGTTAGTCGGCTAATACTTTGGTTAGTCGACTATGGTTAACGGACAAAAAATATCTAGATTGCGTCCATTCGGAATTTAAAAAAAATAATAATAATTTGAAAAATATAAAAAATAGTGGAGAAAGGACAGAAGTGGGTGAGAGATAATTAAATCTCTTAAACAATGGTCAACGCATTGAAGAGGGGTGAGGCTAATTCCTCATTCCAAGGTGAGGCTAATTCCTCATTCCAAGGTGAGATGATGAAGGCTAAGCCTTGTTTCCAAGGAAAAAAGAATTCGGCCGACAAAAAAGGCCAAAAACCCATGTCAGGGGCACGGGAACCAAGGGTGAGTTGGTAAAAATTTAAATTTTAAATAAATTCTCATAGGAAAAGACAAACCAAATGAAAAGGTGGCGGTTGGTGGAGAATTTAACATTCCTAATAGATAGGAACGGATCCCAGAGAAATTTTTTTATAAAAATATTAAAATAAAAACGTGATCATACCGAATATGGAAATTAAAACGATTTGTAAAATAAATCTGGATATATTAGTCGTTTAAATAAGACATTAGTCGACTAAATAAAACAATTATCATAAAATCATAAGAAAATTCCAGAAATTCACAAAAATTGGAAAAAATTATATGACAAATTCAGATTTACCGATGATGCCCAGATCTCTTCGAAGTTTGATGAAAGATTCCTCTTTCAAAGGTTTAGTTAAGATGTCGGCAATCTGATGTTCAGTGGAAATGAACTTCAAAACTATATCCCCTTTTTGAACATGATCATCTAAAAAGTGATGACGGACATCAATATGTTTAGTGCGTGAATGATGAACTGGATTTTTAGATAAATTAATTGCACTAGTATTATCACACATTATAGGACATGTGGAATACTCAATGCCATAATCTGAGATAGTTTGTTTCATCCATAAAATTTGTGCACATGCTAACCCAGCGGCAATATATTCTGCCTCTGTGGTAGATAATGAAACAGAATTTTTCTTTTTTCTAAACCATGAGACCAAAGCATGTTCAAGAAAATGACATGTACCACTTGTACTCTTTCGGTCTAATTTGCAACCAACAAAATCTGCGTCGCTATATGATAATAAATCATATGTGCTAGTTTTAGGATAAAATAATCCAAAATCAGAAGTATGTTTAACATATGTAATTATCCTTTTTACAGCAGTAAGATGTGACATCTTAGGATCTGCTTGAAAACGTGCGCATAAACAAACTGAAAACATAATTTCTGGTCTACTAGCAGTAAGATAAAGTAAAGAGCCAATCATACCTCTATAAAGATGTTGATCAACACTCTTACCATTTAAATCTTTGTCTAGTGAAGTAGATGTAGTCATTGGAGTATGTTTTTCAGCAGAAGTCTCTAAACCAAAACGCTTGATGAGTTCTTTGGCATACTTTGATTGATGGATGACGATACCTTCTGTCATTTGTTTGATTTGAAGTCCAAGGAAGTAATTGAGTTCACCCATATGACTCATTTCAAATTCCTTCTGCATAATCTTAGAAAAATCTAAACAAATAGTTTCATTAGTATAACAAAATATAATATCGTCGACGTATATTTGAATAATAATGATGTCAGATTTTATATTTTTAATAAACAAATTTGAATCAATTTTACCAATTTTATAACAAGAATTTAAAAGATAACTTTTCAATTTTTCATACCAAGCATGAGGTGCTTGTTTAAGACCGTATAAAGCTTTCTTTAGTTTAAAAACATGATTATTAAGAGTTTCATGACAAAAACCTGTTGGTTGTTCAACATAAACCTCTTCTTTAAGAAAACCATTTAGAAAAGCACTTTTGACATCCATTTGAAATAACTTAAAATCTTTAAAACATGCAAATGATAAAAGCATTCTAATAGATTCAAGATGTGCAACTGGTGCATAGATTTCTTCATAATCAATTCCGTCTTCTTGATTATAACCTTGTGCAACCAATCGTGCTTTGTTTCTAATTACCTGACCAGATTCATCCAATTTATTTTTGAATACCCACTTGGTACCAATAATTGAATGATCTGATGGTCTGGGAACTAATTCCCAAACATCATTTCTCTGAAATTGATTGAGTTCTTCTTGCATAGCAATGATCCAAGAACTATCTTTGCATGCTTCATCGATGTTCTTTGGTTCAATGGTTGAAATGAAAGCACAATGTGCCATTTGTTCTATCTGTCGACGAGTTCTTACTCCATCTGTAATATCTCCAATGATTAATTCTGATGGATGGTTTGGAATTTATGCAAATGCCTTAGGAAGATCAGCATTATCTGAAATAGACTCAACAGAGGATTTAATAGCATCAATATCATCAGGTTTAAGATTATCTAATGAATTAGATATAGGTAATATATTCTCTTCTTTTTCATCAATGATGGGAGAATTAGATGAGCGGTTCTCATCAAAGGTGACATGTAGTGATTCTTCAATTGTTGAAGTTCTTTTGTTATATACTATTTAGGCTTTGCTACGTGTTGAGTATCCAACAAAAATACCTTCGTCAGATTTTGAATCAAATTTGTCAAGTGCATCTTTAGTATTAAGAATAAAACATTTACATCCAAACACTTTAAAATATGATACACATGGAATACGATTAAAAAATAATTCAAAACAAGTTTTATTAAGCAATGGCCTAATAAGAATTTTATTCATAATGTACAAGCAGTTGCGATAGCTTCAGCCCAAAAATATTTTGGTAATTTACTATCACAGAGCATTGTTCTTGCACATTCTTGTAAAATTCTATTTTTCCTTTCTACTACTCCATTCTGAGGAGGAGCACGAGGAAAAGAAAAATTGTGAGTAATGCCATTTTCATTACAAAACTTGGTAAAAGATTCATTTTCAAATTCTCCCCCATGATCACTACGAATAGTGATAATGTTAGAGGATTTGATCTTTTGTATCTTTCTACAGAATATTGAAAATTCTTCAAAGGCATCATTCTTATTTTGTAAGAATATAACCCAAGTGTATCTTGAATAATCATCAACAATGACAAATACATATCTACTTTTATTCAAAGAGGCTACTCTTGAAGGACCAAACAAATCCAAGTGTAGGAGTTCTAAAGGTCTCTTTGTTGAGATAATGTCCTTTGATTTGAAAAAAAGATTAATGCATTTTTCCTTGTTGACAAGCATCACAAAAATGTTTGTGTTTGAAAGAGATGTTTGGCATTCCATTAACTAAATTGTATTTTGAAAGATGTGCATGGTTTTTGAAATTAGTGTGTCCAAAACTTTTATGCCATAACAGTGTTTCATCTGATGTAATCATTAAATAATGATTGTGAGTGGTAATAGACATGCATAATATATAAATGTTATTCTTACGCTTACCACGAAATAAAATAGATGATATATCAGAACTGTAAATGATGCAATCATTTTGTTCAAATACTATTTTATAAATTTTATCACATAATTGACTAATGGAAAGTAAATTGTGTTTCAAACCGTCAACCAGGAGAACATTCTCAATGATAGGCTGATTTGTATTACCAACTGTTCCAGTGCCTATGATTTTGCCTTTGTTGTTGTCACAAAAGGTAACTGTGCCTCCTTGTTTATATTTAACGGTTGAAAGCAGTTTGACATTTCCTGTCATGTGTTTTGAACATCCACTATCCAAAATCCATTTTTCTTTCTTTGGTACCTGAAAGATAAAACATTAAGCATTGGTACCCCTTTTTGAGGGTCCTTGGGATTAGATTTTTGGAAGCCAAACCCAAGTGGAATTTGGCTTTCTAATGTAATCACTAGAATGAACTATAGAATGTATATACTGAGAAATATAATCATTTCTATCTTTTAAACATAAATCTTTAGGAACACATATACTAATTGTTGTAGGTTTCCTAGGAGATGGTTTTGAAATCTTAGTAACATTTCTTTGTGAAGAAGAAGTAGGAATGTTTACTTTCTTCGTGTAGATGAATGCGTGATTCTTCTTTTGTGGTTTAACAAAAATTGTTTTTCCATAAGAGGAAGAAATGTTACAAGACTTGGGTGCATCCTTATGAAAATATCCCAGTCCTTGTCTATAATTTGCTGGATATTGAATTTTTAGCAAATCATCGAGATTTGTCTTTCCTTTGTTAAATTTATTAACATTGGATGACATCTCGTCGTATTTCATATTTAGTGATGAGATACTTTAATCCATTACGGATATTTGTGTATGCAATTCTAGATTCTTAGTTTTGAGAAGATTATTCTTTTTACTAAGATCCGAAACTTGAGAAGATGTATTTTCAACATGTATAGAATTTGGTGTAGTGTTTTTAGAAGATGACAATTCTTGATATTTAAGAAGGAGATCATCATTATTCGGTTTCAAAGATTTATGTTGACCATTTAATTTTTTGAAACGAGAATAGAGATCTTTTAATGCATCTAGTAATTTGACGTGCGTTTATATTTCATATATTCACGCACGTCTTCTTTGTTATTTTCCACTGTTTTCCGTCGTTTCGTACCATTTCTCTTGTGATTTCTAGTTTTCTTTCACTTTTCCATGTTTTTGTGTGTTTGCAGGAGTTTGCTAGCGTAGGGGACATATAACGAAGATACCATGAGTCCCCGGAGCAACGGGAGGAGTCACACGCGATCCAGGGGGTCAAACGACCAAGATTGCCACTTTTCATCCCCCACCCGATCGGTTGGACACAGCCAACCGATCGGGTGATGCACGCGTGTCCGACCCGGACTGAAGCTGGAGTGAAGTGCAAGGTCAACTGATCGGTTCACCGACCGGTTCACCCCAACAGAGTTCTCGGGAATTTAGAGCTTAATTCCAACCGATCGGGTGATATCACACCCGATCGGTTCATCTGAAGTTGAAGTTTCCCAAACGACGACCCGGTCATGCCACCCGTTCTCCTCAGTGACCGGTTGAAGCTCCCGAAGCCCGTGGCCAAATCAACAAGCAGCTCACCCGATCGGTTGACATTTCAACCGATCGGGTGTCCTTTTCTTCCCCTTTCACGCACCGCTGCTCATTCATTGAAGATTTGCTATCATTCCAGAGGGAATTTTGGTGATCTCTTATTTTTCTAGCGTCGGCATCGTCGTTAGCTTTCCAACGATAGGTCGCATGCCCAAATCCAATTTTTCTACATTTTTCTGGAATTTTCTGAGCGCAGCTGTGTGCTGAAATGGGGTGCTGTCTGGAATTGAACTTCACCCGATCGGGTGAGCTATCCACCCGACCAGGTGAGCTCATTTTTTGCCATTTTGAGTCTCTGTTTCATTCCACCCAATTGGGTGAACTTCCAACCGATCGGGTGGGCCGGTTTTGACAGTTCTGGACCCGAACCTTGGGGTTTTGTGGGGGGTTATTTATAAGAGTTTTGGGGCACGACTTGGAGAGCTTCCTCTCCCATTTTTCAGCAACTTTTCCTCCCCTTTCTTGGGAGTTTTAGATTAGGTTAGATTAGGTTTTCTATTGCAATAAATCTTGTAAATGATTGAAGATTCATACACAAGATAAGTATTTCTTTCACTTGTTTTCCATTGTTTTGTATTGTGTTTATTTTGCTTGATGGTGAACGTTTGTATGTCTTTTCTGTTGCTTATTTTTATGTTCTTCACCATTGAGTAGTGTTGATGAACCCTAATACGGGTTAGGGTAGGATTGATGCGTGGAAAACTACATTTGACTTGATTGCATGGTATGTGTTTGATGAAATGTGTCAATGTGGATTTCTAGCAATCTGAGTCCAATTCATTTGGCAACACACTAGTTGTGTTGGGGATTGGGGTCCGGTGTCTTGTCCAGTCAAGATCCGCTTTGTTGTATTGCTAGAAATCACATTCGACCTATTTGGCCATTAGGGTTACGCGGGGGTGTTTTATTGTCATTGGCGGGAGAAAGACCGCCTCTGACCGTCGGGCCAAGGGGGAATAAACTTGGCGGTTGACTCCCTAGCTATAGCTCACGCCCCTAGCGTAGACATTGATTTCTCGCGTGTGGGAACGGCTTGGACGAAGTGTTGGGAGTTATCATTGTGGCCTTAATGCTTCCGGTTGCGGAAGGTGTTAATGGACATGGGAATGCCCACCGTCCAAAACCGGGTAGACCTAGCGTACTAGGCACCGACCGGAATATCGGGCCATGGACGCTAGGTACCACCTTATGGGGCAATGTCTCACCCTGGGTCAAGTCAAATGCCAAGTGTCATGAATGCTCTAGCCCGTGTTAGCGGGGATTCATTTCGTGTCTTTTTATTTCTTTCTTTTATTTCTACACTTCCACCCACATCATCCGCGTAACTAGCACACAACCTAGGCGAGGCTAGTAGCCATTCAAGCCATCTACCTCCCTAAGTTCGATAAACCCGCACCCTACACTAACCATGCACTTGCGGTAAAACGACACCGCGCCCAAACCGTAAACGGGGCGCCGGTTATGTTTTTGGCGCCGTTGCCGGGGAGGCGTTCGGTTTGATATTAGCTTAGCTTGGGTTCGTTAGACTACACATAAAAACAAAAACAAAAAAAAATTATTAAAAGAAATTTTCCCCCACCATTATATTATCTTTTTGTTATTCTCTTGTACTATTGACGCTCCTCTCTAGTTCTCTTATTTTTGTTGTCCAGGTATCTTTGGTATAACCATGTGGAGATCAGATTTCAATGCTCAGATGGGAGGCTACGTTCACTATTCATTTGTGGTTTGTGAGACTTGTGGGAAGGCGGGGCACATGTATTATGATTGCCCATTTATGCTTGAGAGCCTCCCCCTACACCAAGGCCAAATATTTTCCCACAACCATTGCCCAAACACCTCCCATCTATTTCCTCAACCTTATATCCCTCCACTAACACAAGAAGAATCAAGCCTAATGTCTCTCCTTGAAAGTGCCATGTTTAACCAAGGCCAATTATTACAAGACTTCATGGTACCAATCACCGAGCCTACACCGAGGAGAGGGGATGAAGGAGAGAATATACCCACTTTCATGGTTGAGACCACCATCTCATCGGCCCCCATAGACAAATCTTATGCCGATGTCCCATTTTTCCAACACTACCACTTGGATGACGAAGCATTTTTTGATGGTGATAATGAGGATGGGGAGATGTCTCTAGGATTTGTGGGAGAGACTTCTCATCTTGATTTGGATACCCCACATGAGTCCTACGAGGGCACCGAGGAGACCACAAAGCTTATGCATACCGGCGAGGAGGATGTGTGTGAGGACACGGACACCACGACAACATACGAGTGGTCCGCTCTACATCCACCTCCACTGTCATCTCTGTTGCTGCTTCTTCCTTGGTCTGTGGTCAACCACGAGGATGTCATTCAGGACATCGGGTAGATGGTGGAGCATGAGCATATTGTCGAGGAGGATGTGCATGAGAGCTTGTATACGATGGTCCACTTCATGGAGCCCGAGTCACATCTACCTCTACCGTTGCTCTCCATTTCTTCTGCGGCTGAGCATCTACTTGAGCATATTGCCCATATTCAGGGAGATTTTCATACTCACGCTCACTCCACATTTAAGTCTCGTTTTTCACGTCCTATTCCTTTAGACTTATATGTTTTTGACACATCATATCTCTCGCAGGACACATGGCCTACTTCCCTTGAGGTATGCTATAGTGCGTCACCACCTGGAGAGCCACTTCTCTTGGAGAGAGAGGATTTGGTCGTCACTAGTACAGAGGATAGCGACCCATTCTCAGGGAGTATTCGTCACCCTTTTATTATTTTTCCATCTTATGTTGACGAATATCTCTGGTTTACATTTATTTTGGGAAATAATTTCTTACCATGGACTAATGCACCTCGTCCTTTACAGGTCACAGGTGGACACCTACGAGGGATGCTTGGAGGTGCATTGCTTGGGTCCATTGGCACTCGTGGCACATCGCTTCTGGCAGAGCCATAGAAGGAGCAGTTAGAGCAGCTACCTGCCCCACTCCAGATCTTGGATCCGCCTATGCTCAGGTGTATCCTAATCCAGTAGTGTAGAAATTTACAGCTTTCTAGTTTAGATTAGAATAATCTCGTCTCCTCTCATTGGCGAGGGGAGCGTATCTAGGGTTTGTTTTTGCATCATAATAACCCATCATGTCGTTCCCTTCTATCATTTCTACCGTACACACCCCACATCCTCTACCGAGGAGGACGCGGACACTTCCTCTTCTGCATTTTGATTTCTTTCTTTTCTTTTCCGATTTTCCCCTAGCATATTTCTGCATCACATTGATCATATCATTTCTCTAGCATTGTCATTTTCAGCTTGGGGGAAATCGACTTTTGTGCATGTTGTCGTGTGTATTTATCGTGTGTTTGTGTCTGTGAGTCCTTTGTTGTGTTTATTTTCTATGTTTCTTTTTCTTTATTTTCCAATTTCGTTCGTGTGTTTTTTGTGTTTTTCATTTTTTGTGTCGGTGCGTCTGTCACGACCCGCTTCCCTAAAATGGAGGCGAGTACGTGAAAAGGTCCGCACGAGAGTGGAGCTATGAAGCCCCAAACCCGATAAGCGTCCACAATACAAAAACAGGTCCCTGTAACCACAACAGAATAGCAATAATAACGCAAGGAGAGACTGAAATAAAATTCACATCTCACAAATATTGTCCAACATCACAAATAAGTTCAACATCCAGAAAAGCCACCAGGCTAAAAGAAAAGAGTCTAAAGGCCCAGAACAAGGCCAACAAAAGAAACGACATAACAAAATATAGTATAGGTGCCACGCACCGATAACAAAGCAACTGTCTAATAAAAGTAAAATACAACGAAGACACTAGGACTGGTCCCCAGTGTCCACGTACTCCCCGTCAAACACAAGCTCGGGCTCGACGTCAGCAAACACCTCGTCCTCAACAAGGTACTCAGGCTCAGGATCTAACATGTGTCACCCAAAAGAGTAAAGGGGCACATGTCAGCAAGTCTAAAAGACTTGGGCAAGGAAATCGAAAGTAAGGCAACTAGCAACCTAGCAGTTATAGTATTAAGTAATGACATGGCAGTTAAGCATGATGCAACAGTTTAAAAGAGAGGCAAGCATGCACAATGTAGCAAAAGCTACCAAATCACTAATCACTTATCACTTATCACTTATCACTTATCACTTAGTGCATAGAGAGTCCACCTGCTGGCCAGCTCGTGGCTCAGGCCGCTTATCTCCACCACTATTAATCACTTGTCACTGGTAAACACTTAGTGCATAGAGAGTCCACCTGCTGGCCAGCTCGTGGCTCAGGCCACTTATCTCTATCACTATTAATCACTTGTGCACTAGAGAGTCCACCTGCTGGCCGGAGTGGCGGATCAGGCCAACTCGGGGCTCAGGCCGCTTATCTCTTACCCCACCCATATGTGTCGAGCGTTGGGGTTTCCAACTCACTAAGCTCGCTTCTGGAACACGAGCCAGGAATATAATATTGTAGCGTGCGCTACGCAATCACGTTGAATAATCACTATGCAAAGACATGAACAGATATTTGCGTACCGTTAATTTAAATTAAACGTGACAGGCAAAATGCAATGACATGGCAATTAAATTGCGTACCGTTAATGGAAGGTAAACATGACATGGTAATTGTGCAACATGCTAAATGTCGGAACTAGCTTCGTTGTCAAGCTAGTTCCCCAATTTGCGCCTAGGCGAGTATCATTTCGTCGCCTAGCCTCTTTTACGTCTACAACATGCAAATGGCCTAAAACATGGCCTAAACCCTAAGTGGCAAGTTTCACTTGCCTAGCACCGGGGATGACGATCAACCTCGTCACACGGATGCTATCTACGAGGAAATCGCGAGAGGAGACGGAAGGAACACTCCGGGGAACCCTAGGATCAGATCTGGAAAAGATTGGAGAAGTTTGGGGAAACTAGGGTTTTGGGGGATTTGGGGGAATTTTGATGGGTTTTGATGGAGATTTGGGGAAGATGAGGGGTAGATAGAGTAGATGGATGGATTGGATGATGGATTTAGGGCTTGGAATGAAGGAATGGAGCTTGGAGGAAGATGGGGGCTCAATGGGGGAGAAACTAGGGCTTTGGGTCGTGTTGGAGAAGATGAAAACGGTTGGGTTGGGTATTTATAGGTTGAGCTGGCGGCTGCCCAGAAATTAGGGTTTTAACACAGACTAGTCGGTCAAAGAACAACCACTGACCGACTAGTTTGGCAACTAGTCGGTCGGTCGACCAACGCAGACCGACTAAGTGTAAACAGTAACTCCTGAACGAAAATATGATTTAGAGTTAGTCGGTCCATGAACAAATACTGACCGACTAGTTTGGCATCTAGTCGGTCGATGAACGTTCTTAGACCGACTAAGAGTAAACAGTAACTGATACAAAAATAAGATGATGAGTTAGTCGGTTCAAGAAGCATCGCCGACCGACTAGTTTGCAACCTAGTCGGTCAACCAACCTTCTTAGACCGACTAACGATAAACAGTAGCTTCCTCAGAAAATTAGAAAGCTCACTAGTCGGTCCAAGAAGGATTGCCGACCGACTGGATCGTCATCTAGTCGGTCGGTGGCCCTTCTTACACCGGCTAATGAGCACAGAAAAGTTCTGATACGGAGTGCGAGGCCCCGTGATCGAATCCTAAGACTCCTAGGCTTGATCTAATAGTTAGATATGTCCGTTATGAAGTCCGTCACGAGTGACATACTTCGAAATCGACAATCCTAAGGAAGAAGCGAGAAAATGCGACGAATCGATCGAAAATGAAGACTACGGAGACGAAAACCACACAAGAGGAGAAAATCCACCAAAACATATATTCTATTATATTATAATCAGATACAAGAAAAGCAGTCGTTACAGCGTCACCCCCCATTTTCATTGCCCTCCCATTTTCACTATTATTGCATTGAGGGCAATGCAAGTTTCAGCTTGGGGGAGTCGCACTTCGTGCGTCATTTGTGTCTTTTTCTTCGTTTTTGAGTCGTTTTTCTCTTCGTGTTTTTCTTTTTTCTTCTCACCTTCTGCTCTCTCTCTTTCTCCTAGAGATGACCCCATATGATGAATTACCACAGAATCACACACACACCTAGCAAGGCTTCGATAATCACATTCACTAACCCTAGGAAGCCGAGTCCTACTGCATTTCATGCTTCGTGGGTCCACTTTGCTTTTTTATGAGTCGTGTATCGTGACTAGCTAGTGGTGTCCTTCTACTTTGTGATTTTGATTTATATACCTATCCTTGGTTGACCCCTAGATTATCATGTTTCGATTTGAATATGCGGTATTTGCTTCTACTGCCTGCTTCTATATGCATGTATTATACATATCGTATGTTTCAATTCGCATGTGTCGGGATTCCACAAACAAGGACTAGGATAACCCATTTAGCCTACGCTCTGATTAGCGAGAAATATCTCCTTTGCCCAAGTGTTTAGAATCCGATTTCATTTTTATTTTACTTGGTGCAAATCCCCTCGTTGTGTACCGTTCTCCCACTTGGGAGAGTACACATGTATATATCCCAATATCCAAAAATCCAAAAAAAGAGAGAAAAGAAAAACCCAAAAAAGAAAAGAAAAGAGAAAAGAAAAAAATATGTATAGCCAAAAATCCAAAAGAAATACATATATCCAAAACCCAAAAAAAATTCTAGTGTGAATATTTTCCTACCTGCCAAGAATAAAGGGAAGGCGAGAATGTGCACCGAGTGTTCTACTCCACACATTCTCAACCTCCATCGTTTTCGTAAACACTTGGCATAAGAACTCTCTAGCGGTTACCAGGCGATAGTGTGGTGATTTCCTAGTCCTTAACTGTGGAGTCCCTGATGCATGATACGCTTCTATTCTTATACTCTTCTCATGCATGCGTGAGCTACTTTTCACCGCAATCTCAAATTGAATTGATATTTGGGTCATTCCGTGGATTTGTATATATGGAGCCTTATTGCACAATGTAGATAGCAACACCGTCTGCTAGCACACGACCACACTCACTCACGCTTCACTGCATGGGCCCACGATACTTTTTTGGACTCACATTCCTTGGTTTAGTGTTGTGTTTTGTCGTATGCTTGCTTAGTGTGGTGTGTTTGATTTTGTTGGCTCTGACGGGCAATTTAGGATTTTGATTTCTCTTTCTATCTCTCTCTATTTTTTCCCTTCAAGCTCCTACTCTCACTCGTCTTCCTCGAGGACGAGGAAGGGTTTAGCTTGGGGGATTTTGACGTGCGTTTATATTTCATATATTCACGCACGTCTTCTTTGTGATTTTCAACTGTTTTCCGTCGTTCCGTACCCTTTCTCTTGTGATTTCTAGTTCTCTTTCACTTTTCCGTGTTTTTGTGTGTTTGCATGAGTTTGCCAGTATATGGGACATATAACGAAGATATCATGAGTCCCCGGAGCAACGGGAGGAGTCACACGCGATCCAGGGGGTCAAACGACCAAGATTGCCACTTTTCAGCCCCCACCCGATCGGTTGGACACAGCCAACCGATCGGGTGATGCATGCGTGTCCGACCCAAACTGAAGCTGGAGTGAAGTGCAAGGTCAACCGATCGGTTCACCGACCATTTCATCCCAACAGAGTTCTCGGGAATTTGGAGCTTAATTCCAACCGATCGGGTGATATCTCACCCGATCGGTTCATCTGAAGCTGAAGTTTCCCAAACGACGACCCGGTCATGCCACCCATTCTCCTCAGTGATCGGTTGAAGCTCCCGAAGCCCGATGGCCAAAGCAACAAGCAGCTCACCCGATCGGTTGAAATTTCAACCGATCGGGTGGCCTTTTCTTCCCCTTTCGTGCACCGTTGCTCATTCATTGAAGATTTGCTATCATTCCAGAGGGAATTTGGGTGATCTCTTATTTTTCTAGCGTCGGCATCGGCGTTAGCTTTCGAACGATAGGTCGCATGCCCAAATCCGATTTTTCTATATTTTTCTGGAATTTTCTGAGCGCAGCTGTGTGCTGAAATGGGGTGCTGTCTGGAATTGAACTTCACCCGATCGGGTGAGCTATCCACCCGATCGGGTGAGCTATCCACCCGATCGGGTGAGCTCATTTTTTGCCGTTTTGAGTCTATGTTTCATTCCACCCGATCGGGTGAACTTCCACCCGATCGGGTGGGCCGGTTTTGACAGTTCTGGACCCGAACCATGGGGTTTTGTGGGGGGTTATTTATAAGAGTTTTGGGGCACGACTTGGAGAGCTTCCTCTCCCATTTTTCAGCAAATTTTCGTCCCCTTTCTTGGGAGTTTTAGATTAGGTTAGATTAGGTTTTCTATTGCAATAAATCTTGTAAAGGATTGAAGATTCATACACAAGATAAGTATTTCTTTCACTTGTTTTCCATTGTTTTGTATTGTGTTTATTTTGCTTGATGGTAAACGTTTGTATGTCTTTTCTGTTGCTTATTTTTATGTTCTTCACCATTGAGTAGTGTTGATGAACCCTAATACGGGTTAGGGTAGGATTGATGCGTGGAAAACTACATTTGACTTGATTGCATGGTATGTGTTCGATGAAATGTGTCATTGTGGATTTCTAGCAATCTGAGTCCAATTCATTTGGCAACACACTAGTTGTGTTGGGGATTGGGGTCCGGTGTCTTGTCCAGTCAAGATCCGCTTCGTTGTATTGCTAGAAATCACATTCGACCTATTTGGCCATTAGGGGTACGCGGGGGTGTTTTATTGTCATTGGCGGGAGAAAGACCGCCTCTGACCGTCGGGCCAAGGGGGAATAAACTTGGCGGTTGACTCCCTAGCCATAGCTCACGCCCCTGCGTAGACATTGAGTCCTCGCGTTTGGGAACGGCTTGGACGAAGTGTTGGGAGTTATCATTGTGGCCTTAATGCTTCCGGTTGTGGAAGGTGTTAATGGATATGGGAATGCCCACCGTCCGAAACCGGGTAGACTAGCGTACTAGGCACCGACCGGAATATCGGGCCATGGACGCTAGGTACCACCTTTTAGGGCAATGTCTCACCCTGGGTCAAGTCAAATGCCAAGTGTCATGAATGCTCTAGCCCGTGTTAGCGGGGATTCATTTCGTGTCTTTTTATTTCTTTCTTTTATTTCTACACTTCCACCCACATCATCCACGTAACTAGCACACAACCTAGGTGAGGCCAGTAGCCATTCAAGCCATCCACCTCCCTGAGTTCGATAAACCCGCACCCTACACTAACCGTGCACTTGCGGTAAAATGACACCGCGCCCAAACCATAAAACGAGCGCCGGTCATAATTCTTCGTTATTAAAAGAACTTACCTCATCTTCATCATCTTGTGCCATAAAGCACATGTTAGCATTTCATTATGATCATCATCCTCATCATCTGAAGAATCATCCCAAGTTGCTACAAATGCTTTCTTCATTTTGTCAAACTTCCTTTCTCTTCTGGATTGAACATTGTTGTTGGAAGTTTTGAATTTAACCTTGAGAAGCAGACAATCTTTCTTCATATGTCCAGGCCTATTACAATTAAAGCTAAGAGAAGAATCAATATTCTTAGATTTGAAATTATTATACTTACCTTTTGAAAGAATTTTCTGAAGTTCTTGGCAAAGAATGCCATATCATCATCTGAATCTTCATTTTCTGATGTTGTGTTGAAGGCGAGTACTTTCTTCTTTTGATCTGATTCTTCTTTTGCATCTTGTAATGTAACTTCATGGGCCATTAGATTACCAATTAGATTTTCCATGGATAATGTGGAAAAATCATTGGCTTCCTCAATAGCAGTGATCTTTGGACGCCATTCTGGAGAGAGTACCTTAAGAATCTTGCGTACCTGATCAAAAGAAGAATAAACTTTTCCAAGAGCATTAAGTGAATTAATAATATTAGTGAACCTGGTGTTCATTTCTCCAATCGTCTCTTTGTCTTGCATTTTGAACAACTCATATTTATGAACCAAAGAGGCAATCTTAGTTTCCTTTACTTTATTGGTTCCTTCATGAGTTACCTCGAGTATGTGCCAAATCTCCTTTGCACTTTTGGCCTGAGATACCCGATTAAACTCATGTTTATCCATGGCATAGAATAAAGCATTCATGGCCTTTGAGTATTGGTCTTTGCAGTTTTGTCATTAGCGGTCCATTCATCAACAGGAGTTGTTGGCTTAGTGTATCTTGTCTCTACGATGTCCCATATCTCATAATGCATACTTTGGAGATGAATCTCCATTCGTATTTTCCAATATGAGTAGTTGGAACCATCAAATAGAGGAGGACGAACTTGAGAGTGCCCTTCAGGATGTTGATTTGTGGTGTAGTTGTGTGGAACAGCGTTCATGCTTGATTCTATCATCTTAACCTTGCTCTAATACCAAATGTAATTTCAGCCTCTATGGATCAATACACTAGAGGGGGGTGAATAGTTTATATTTAAAAATTAACTGTTGCACTTATAATTGCTTAAGATGTGCAGAAAGTAAAGTACGTAGAAAATGTAAATCAAACGCAAACACAGAGATGTATCCTGGTTCGGATTCTTGTGATCCTACTCCAGTCCTCTACCTCATGTAGAGATTTTCAATCCACTATAATCACTTGCCCCGCAAGCACCAACTTACAAAAAATGGCGACACTCTCCGTGTCCCAAACTTTGTACAATCTCAAAAGAGATTCAACCTGTTAAGAAATAAATGAAATAGAAAAACACTTATAGCCTTGTTATGAATTTAGAATGAAATTCAAGGATGATGTTTAAAAGGAGACTTCAAGATGTATATGATATGTAATGAAGAACAATACTTGAAGTTCTCTGGTTCATAAAAGAAGAGAAAGATCTATCGATTTCTTCTTGCAATTATGAACACAAACAACTTTTCAAAATGGTGTTGAAAAAGACAAAATTGCTTTAAGGAAGAAAACTTCAATTCTCAAAAGATTTATGATTAAGAATCTTGACGTTCTTCCATTCTCAAACGAAGAGAGAAATCTGTGGATTTCTTCTTGCAAATGAGAATGAGAACAACTAAGGCAAGATTGCTTTAGAATTCAAAATATCAACAATTCTAGAGAAGAATTAAAGAGGAAAGTTGTGTGAAAGAATGAGGGGTATGCCCTCCTATTTATAGGATTTTTTGACAGTTGAAACGGAGGGAAAATGAGTGTTTCAATGTTCAGAAACGGTCTGAAAAATTTCAAATCAAACGGTCATAAAAAATCATTAGTCTACTAAAGTAGTTGTTAGTCGACTAAAAGTCAAAAGTTGGAATTTTTGACTGAAATTTTAACGATAGGTTTCTGAAATAGACTGAGGACTGCTCAGAAATTTTTTAGGTCAAAATTTGAATAAAAGTTTTTAGTCGACTAATGTTTGACTTAGTCGACCATGACAGAAAATGTGAATTTTGACTTATCTAAAAAAGGGTTGTTAGGATATGTTATTAGGAACCTAGGAATTAGATGGTTTTCATATTCAAGGCTCTGAAATCTATAAAGTATAAAATACATCCGTCCATAGATTTCTGTAGATATGTATGCTGAGCTTCATGTGAGTATTTGAGATGCCTTTGTGCAGGGATTCCTTATCAAGTGATTATTGTCCAAGCGTGGATATATTGGAAATCTACACATCTGCATAAATAGAGTGAGTAGCAATAATAATAGTTGTCACATCAAAATCATATTGAATAGAATAGAAAAGTGAACATGGGATTATGAAATCCCAACACCTTCATCAGCTCGGCTATCTGATCCTCGGCCTTCGCCTTCTCGGCCAGTGCTAAAGCCCTCTCCAGCTCCGATTTCTCCAGGACGGCTAAGAGCTCAGTCATCCGAGTCTCTAGTGACCTAGTGCATGCCTCGGCTACCTGGTTCGCCTCGCTTTTGCCCTCCTTGGCCTTAGGTTTCCGGGCCTGACCTGCCTCGGCCTCAGAGAGTGCCACAAATTGGCGTCTCATAGAAAGGCCGACTGAGGACAACTGCATCAGGAGGAAGAGATAAGTAAAAGTCCCTTGCAAGAGACAAATGCAGAAAAAACCTCACCTGTTGACCGACATGTATCCCAAAAGCTGCAAGCTGATCACCTCTCACCCCGTCCAGCACGGATCGGTCCAAAGGAAGGCATCAGTTTTCGGCTAGCCGGGCTGCCACCACGAAATCAGAGAAGACAGACTCCTTCAAACCCACGGGAAAGTGGGGGCTGAGCAAACCTTCCCCAGACCGCGGAAGATCGGCCTCGGCTGGCCGGAACACACCCAAGGATCGCTAGTAAACTTCCAGGAGCGGTCCCGATGGAGGAGGCGAGGGGCCGACCCAGGGCCACGTGTCCTTTGTCTGGGAAGGCCAGGTGAGATCCTTAGGGGGAGGGGCACCCTCGACAGTGACGGAGACCTGGGCCTTTTTCCACGCGTCCCTCTCCAGACCGGTCGGAGCTTGCCCCCTCGCTCTCTAGAACCAGTTCCAGAGGACCCAACCTGCAGTTTCTTCCGAACTTCCAACACATGGTCCCTCCGCCACGGGTTGGGATCCGGAACAGTGGCTGGAATAGGGGGCTGAGAAGAACCTTGGCCGAACCCACCTGCATAAGAGGACAAGATAAGAAGACAGACTCACACAGGCGTGTCTCGGAAAACAGCTCCCCCAAACTCAGGACTTCAACAAGACTCATCGATGGGCCACACGGTCTTCCGCAGGTTTAGGTCAGAAAAGAGGACATCGATCTTTCGGTCTACAGCGGGGACCGACAGTAAAGTATCGACCGCCTTGAGCTCGGCGTCGGTGGGGCTCCCTAGCTCGAGGGTCAGTGTGCTCGTCACCCCCCATCGGGCGGGAAAATCCACCTCCGACGGGAAGACAACGAAGACAAAATGTCCCTTCCAGTGTTTCAAGGAATTTGGCAACCCCAGCACCAAGCTCTTCTTCGGTCGGGCACTGATGTAAAGCCAGGCTCCTGACTGATAATGGCTCAGGCGGAAGAATTGGGCAAAGAGACGGAGGGACAGCTCAATCCCGTTCACAACACAGTGAACGACAAACCCCACTAAAGACGCGACGACGTTGGGGCACAATTGGCATAGGGCAAGCCCGTAAGCTCGCAGAAACACGAAGATAAAGGGATGGAGAGGGAATCGGAGCCCGAACCGAAAGCTCTGTTCGTACACCCCGACTTCGCGAGGGCCGTGGAAGCAAATTTGATCGTCCTTCTCAGGGGCCTTGGCTGAACATGGAGAAATAAGATAGTCGGAGCGTAACGCTCCAATCAAGGTGGTGCAAACAAATGACTGCCACCACACTACCTCAAGGGGCACACCGAAGAGCTCACCCCCATGGCGGCGTACCGCTGTGATGGAGCCACGAGCCTGGCCTGGATTGGTAGCGGCTGACGGGCACCCTGAACCAGCGACCGAAGAAGAGGGCGATATAAGGCAGCACCTGAGGAAGATCTGGGGCAGCTGTGACGGATGGGGAGAAGAGGATGACGATTGAAAGAGTGAAACCCTCGTCCAACAGACGACGTCCTCCCTTTATACCGCCCGCTTGAATTCTTCCACCACATCGCGAGCCGACCACATGTGTGCACGCGTCGACATCCTGCGAGGCATGGCGCTTCGAATTTCGCACCCAGGGACGGGAGAAGATCAACTGGGCAGCGTCATGATGTCACCCATTTAATGGCATTGTCTCGACTAATGAACCTGTCATGATTCACACAAGTCACATCGCCCGAACCGAACCGGCAAAATCTGAATGGCACGAGCGATGGGGGCAATTGATACGACCATTTTGAGACGGCCCTAGAGCGAGTGGCCCAAGCCTACACTTGAAGCTAGAGACCCCCAAAAGGAGTTCGGGCCGACCGTCGAGGCCCTCAAAAGGACTCGGAATCGAGTCGGCCACAACCGGAGCAGGCGCCCCATCAGCCCACATCAGCGGGAGCTAACCGCTCCCCAAAACACGCCCCCTTAATGACCATTATGGGGCCCCATTAACCCACCTTCATGGCGCATGCAGGCCCCTTCAAAGAGGCGGATCATGGGGACGGAGATGGGAGACGTGGTGGGGGAGCGATCATGGGATGATCCCTATAACGGGACTCGAGAGGCAACCGAGAAAAGGACATCTCCCCGGAGACCATAAGACAAAGGTATTCTGCTCAAAGGCCTGGTTTTTCCACTTTTCATTCCCTCCCATAACTTGGTACGAGGACATGCGTATCGGCCACCTTGTGAGCCATACCGGTCCCGCCTTACACCTACCAGATCCGTTCTGAATTAGGCATCGGAGGAGACTTGGCCGGAGCCAAGGTCTGGCCCCCTGACGAGCTTCTTCGTTTTTCCAGGCTAAGCAGATCCTATGACGCCGAGGCTACCCCTCATCGTCATCCCGATCGAGGCCGAGCGCTCCCAGCAACGAGCCCGATCGCCCTGATGAGCTTCCTTGCCAACCAAGGCCGAGCAGATCCTGTAGTACTGAGGCTACCCCTCAGTACCTCATTGACCAAGGCCGAGCGCTACCCCCAACAAACCCGCTCGCCCTCAACATGCCGAGACTACCCTTTGGAGAGCCGGCGTAAGGATCAAAGCAACCCCCGTCGGGTAATCACACACTTGACGGAACCTGGGGGTCACACGTGTTCCCTGGACCACGTTGACCATCCGTCCTTCGGTCAACGATTCAGCGGTGAGAAAACACCCGTAAACATAACCCATAATTATATCGATGGAGCAAAAGTTGATAATCGGCGTTCTTAAAATTGATACTTGAGTCAGTGTCTAGGATCGTTTGGTGTCAAGTCTGGATCACATTAGTAGGGCTCACCTATTTAGGGATATTGGTCCTCCTTAGCCAAACCTGACTGGCCGTGTTTGCCTGGATCAAACTAGAATTCCAATTATCATCATATGCTCACATCATGCTTTTATAACTCTTTATAACTTTTTTATACCATGCTCATACCATGTTATACGTTATAAATCTTTTTATACTCATTGTCACGCCCCGCTTCCCAAAAATATGGAGGCGAGACGTGAGTAGGTCCGCTCAGACTTGAAGCTACAAAGTTGCAAGTCCGATAAGCGTCAATAAACATTAAATGGCAGGTCCTTGCAACGCGAAACAAAACAAAGATAATAAATAAGGAAATGAGACAAAAGAGAAATCTCAGGATGTCCATAAAATAAGTTTCAACATCACAGAAAAAGCCACCAGGCTGAAAAGAAAAAGAGTCTGAAGGCCCAACATGGCCAACAAAAGTACAACATACAACGTAAAGGTGCCACGCACAGACAACTAACAGAAATCCTAAAACAAAAGGAAGCTCAGCAAGGGTCACTAAGAATGGTCACCGGTGTTCGTAAAACTCCTCCTGGGCAGACATGGACTCAGGCTCAGCGTCAACAACTACCACGTTCTCAGCAACGGTCTCTGGCTCGAGGTCTAACATGTGACACCCAAAAGAGCAAGGGGCACATGTCAGCAAGTCTACAAGAGACTTGTGCAAGGAAACTGAAAGTGAAGGTAAAGCAACCTAGCAATTCTAGCATGATGCAATGACATGGCAGTTAAAGTATGAGTGCAACAAGTAAAGTAAAGTACGAGCATGGCATTTAATTCATGGCATGGATATCAAGATTTACAAGAAACATTCACAAGGATAAGTACAAGTATAGTAAGCACGTCGTGCACAGAGATTACGCCTTTTGGCTAGAGTGGCTGCGCGGCCAGCTCCTAGCTCAAGTGATCGATTATCCCTACCCCTCCACGTGTATCAGGCATTGGCTTTTGACCAACACATGAGGCCCGCTTCTGGATCGCGAACCAGGAAGTGTTTTTCATGATGGCATAGGGGTGCACCTAGCCTCAGCAAGGAAGTCGGGCATTGGCTTTTGACCAACACATGTGGCCCGCTTCTGGATCACGAGTCCAGGAAGTATTTTTCATGATGGCATAGGGGTGCACCTAGCCGGGACAAGGAAGTACAAGTATTATAGCGTGTGCTACGAATGCAACAATCAACTTGGATGACATGTAAGATGTAATGCATGTCAGTTAAAGGTGCGTACAGATAAGGAATTTAAACGTGGCAGATAACAATGCATGAATGACATGGCAGGGTGACAGATCTAGCTTCGTTGTCAAGCTAGATCTTAAAGTTGCGTCTAGACAGCTATCATTTCACTGTCTAGTCTCTTTTACGCTAAAAACAAGGAAGTGGGCTAAAACATGGCCCTAATCAAAAGTTGGCAAGTTTCACTTGCCTGCAAGTCAAACGTCTGAGAACCACCGTCCAAAGAGTCCAAGTCACAAATAACCTACGTGCACAAGTCCACCAGCCTACATTCCATTTTATTAATCTTTGATTAGTGAATCTAAAACATTTAAAACACTTTAAAAACATAAATTTTTAGTCTTAATTATCAGGCTGTGGTTGGGGTCCTAAGGGTGCAAAGCGTTACCTCAACACGACGCGAAAGCTACACTGGTGTCGGGTAGCGACGCCAGGGGTTGGAATAAAAGAACGCGCTCCAAGTCCAGATTCCAAAATAGATTCCTTGCTCGCCAAGTTCTGGACAGCAACTAGATCAACGGACCAAGACTCCAAAGCTAGAACGTGCGACGACGGCCTACGACGTATCGCTACGTCGTAAACGGCAAATCCTCGAAGAGAAAGCACCTAGGTGGGGCCCACAGTAGTTCTAGGGACCAATGGGAGACACACAATACCTCTGGAGAACTTGGGGGGCCCACGGTGGCAAGCGGTGCGAGAGTTGCGATGTTTCGACGAACGTCGCTCGGTCAGACACGGTCGGTGAGGGGGATTGGCTCGGTCAGACACGGCGGGCGGCTGTGCAGCACAGCGGGGTGCGATGCGGGGGTTGGTCTCTCGGTCAGACACAGCCCGATGCGGAAGCGGTCGTCGGTCGGGCGCTTGGGCGGGCGTTGCAACGTTGCAACGGTGCGCGAGAGAGCGGGCGAGAGCGGGGGACGGCTGTGCGAGGCTAGCGGAGCGGGCTCTGCAGCGGTGCGGAGCGGAGCGGGTGCGGGCGAGATCTCTCGGTCAAACCGAGAGATCCTCTCGGTCGGACACGGGCGATGCGGGGGACGGCTGTGCGGTGCGGAGCGGGCGATGGTACGGGTGGCCTCTCGGTCGGTGCGAGGAAATATGGGCGATTTCCTCGGTCTGTGCGGGGGCCGGTGCTGCAACATTGCGACGAATCATCGCAAGCGAGTTTTTGGGTTTTGGGAGCGGCTAGGGTTAATTGCTTGCGAAAATGAGTCTTCCTAGGGGTTGTTTATATAGTATAGGGGGTTGACTTAGTCTAGGGCTAATTCCAATAGGAGTAGAATTTAAAATGATTTAAAATTCAAAACTCTCTCTAACCCACGCATGGCTAGGGTGCGGCCAAGATGGGCTAGGATTTGGCTCAAAAATCGTTTGAAGTATTATAAACTAATATAAATTATATTTGGCTAGAAAATACTTGAAAACTTGGTGATTAAAAATATTATAAGCCTGGCTAAAAATATAAAATAGGTCAAACGAACTCCGAAAATTGTAAAATAAATATTGGGGTGATCGGGACGATGAGAGAAAGAGAACTAAGAAGACGGATCTCAATTTCGACGTAGAGCGACGAAACTAAAAATAGAAACGTCTCACGTCAAAAGTGAAAATCACAAGGTCTCTTCGAATAAGATCAAATCGTGGGAAAACGACCCGAGAAATGTTGTTCCAAATTAGTGCCACGATTTAATACTCTCAGAGATGTTCACAACGACATATCATACCATAGTGTTCAAAAGCAAGCAAAGTCTAAAACAGACACGTGCACGGTCAACAGCATGTGCACGAAGAAGATACGATCAAAAAGCGACCGGTACATCCTCCCCACCTTAGAATAAAGTCCGTCCTCGGACTTTCTAACTATAAATATAACTCTAGCTAGACTAGTAGCTATCACAATCACATCACACCATAATTCACTCCGGTATAGTTATTACAAGTGCTTATATATGCACTAGGTAGTCAAACAATAACTATGCTAGCAAGTATATATTCACTCATGCACATATTTCAATCACATATATATGCATACATCCCTTATATACCTACTACTAACCTAGCACAAACAATAGTTCAGATACTCACATAAGATTAATCTCACACTAGCAAATACAATCATTGCTCTACGTATAGATAGCTACCTATGCACAAAACAGACATGGGTATACTACTCCCTAATATTTCCTAGTATACATCCAACACCAAACACATCAACACATTTAGTCACACCATACCATTACTTAAATCAAGTTTTACTATATCTAATATGCATTCACCGCTACTATAATTTCACAATACGTAGTCATTCATATGCATGCAAATATTTCATCATATATTCACATCACATACGGTCCTATAACTATATTCACGTCACGCCACACATACCATAGTCACCAATACCTATAACTAAGCACATACTTACCCGTGCATGGTGCACACCCATGCACGCTAACATTTCATACATGCATACCAGTCACACCACTTATATCCAGCACATCTACACACCTAGTTTAGCTAGCACACATACGTTCACATAGGCAAGTCCTTAGTAAATAACTATACCACGAGACTGACACCTATAACTATATACTGGTATAGCGACCCATAATCATGTGTGTAACACAACCAGGCACAAACACTCCTATCAATATACATACATCAAACATGGCTATATGCAAACTACAAACAAACATAACAATGTACTTAGAGTATACCCACTCAAGCTTGAGTGAGACTCGAAACACATATCAGAATATTTCATATACGTAACACGGTATCTATGCCTATACTAGTACCACCCCAATATATATATACGCCTACCAATATAACCATATATATACCATAAGTCAATCACACTTAATATTTAGTCAGGTAATACTCACATAGTTCAATCTCTCTATATACCATAATAATAATACAGACATAAATAATACCTTCCCTATTACATGCATTCACCGTATAGTCACACACAAGGTGAACATATACTCACACCATATCCTACTACCTATTATTAGTATACTAACACATCTACTTCATTCATAGTTAAGAGATGCAATAGTCGTGTATACCTCATGGAATACACGCATACAACATCCCGTAAAAGCAAGCAACACCAATCAAATTTATAATCCTGCTATCATATGTATATTACCTATATACTCATGCAACAAATACATAACTACTTACGTCTAAACACAATACGTATCTACGTACGAGCACATACTCACACGTACTAACACATTGGTCATATAATAGGCCTACTCACTTAACTATACATACACCTATTATCATCACACCTATCAAACACATAGCTTTACCAACATATTATTTCAACCAATATAAGTATCTCCCACTACATACACCCCATTAGCTATTTCAACACTGATTCTTATATACACAGACGCCCCTAGAGTGGTATAGCTATCCTCACACATATCTATAAATACCGACACACAAACAACTTCATAACGTCATGAATAACTTTGAGTATGTATATATCACACAATAGGCAACCATTAATATACTATAGGGGAGTACACTCATTCAAGCCCACATACTCAACTTAGGTACATGCACCACGACAGCATCACAAAGGTCCAAAGGCCTACTAACAAATTAGAGTTGACACAGATATTGACGAGCACTAAAGCCTAAGCAATGGAGGGAGATCGAGGTCGAAAGCGTGACGAGGGAAGGATCGGTAAGCATGAGTTCAGATAGGATGAATACAAGGAGACAGCTTGGTTAGGTGAAACAACGATTCACTAGTGAATGTTTAGGTAGGGGAAAGAGAGATGTAGTGATACTTTTTAGAGAAAGGAAATAGTGTGAATATCATAAGCTAAAATACGTGAAATTTGAAAACTGTTATACTTCAAAAGTTGGAGTCCTTGTCTGTATAAAAATATTTGGAGCTCGATAAAACAAATTGTTCGTAATAAGTTGAGTCGAATATATATAATAAGAGAAAATGATTTATTGGCTTATCGAAAATCATTATAAAAGGAAGCAAATCATTCATACAAACATTAAGGACGTAGTTTAGAAAATAGTATACGGCAGTAATTTAATATAATGGGCAAAAATCTTGAAACTCAAGAATGAAATTAAATTAACTGAAGAATTTAAGCTCACGTTAAATGCTTTCAAAGTCTTTAAGCTAGGGAAAAAATTTAAAATAATCAATATTGAAACTACTTTTTAGAGGAACCAGGATTTGCCAAAAAGAAACTGATTTACACAAGGTTCTTAATATACGAGCACACCAAGCCTGGTATGGATATATAAAAATAATTGAAATTCAATTTGGTTAAGAGATTATTCTAAAAGTATGTGGGGTGAACGGAAAGATAATAATATCTTATTAGTAGGATTATCAAAATTGGTAGTAAGACTATAAAATCAAATTCTGGAGGGTCTAGATCAGGAAAAGGTTAGGAAATAGTAATTTTACAAAAATCTGAAATAGGGAAAACGATGATCATAACTCCGACTTGCTGAAAGCTGAAATCCCATATGACTTGAAAAGTATGTTAAAAGTAAACAAGACGTATCATTCGAATGGCATAAATAAGAAGGGAAAATTATAAGTCGAATTGGGCAAAATAAGAGTACGGTTCAGAATGAAATTAGTATAGGAAAGGACAAGGTATTCACATAGGTACGGAAAGTATAGGCTGGAAAAATATCATAAGCTAGTATTCCAAGTTTCGACAAGGTTTTTTTTAAAATTTTAAGTCAACGAAAGAGCATGAAGTATAAGTATATATATTAAAATTTTGAACAAATTTAAACTTAGGGAAAAGGAAATCGAAAAATACTTTCGGAGGATTCAAGATGTGTAACGGAGAGATTCGAAAATTGACGACGATCGTCATGAGGCGATCTCGTGAATCGAGGCAAGGAAAATGGTCGGATGATCATACATACACCTAGGATATGAACCAGGAAAATCTACGGGGAAACTCCTACAGTCGACCAACTAAAGATTAAGAACTAAGCGCTACGACTTCTTAAGGAACAAGACGGTAATGAAATGCGTTCAGCTTGGTCCGAAATCGATGATCCCAGGCGAACGACTAAAGAAATTCTAGAAGTCTAATTTGGTCAGGGTCTGGGCAAGAACCACTAAGGTTACTCCTACGACGATTAGATCAATTCCTAGCAGGAAGTCTAACTAACAATCAGGGGCCTCTAACTAGCAAGCACAAACGTCTAACTAAGTCTTCTTACCACCTAGTGACATAGGAAAACGACTAGACTAGGCTCAAGGCTTATGACTCGGAAGTTGCAATTTATTTAATGGACATTCCATAGTTATTATCGTTGTTCCGATAATTTGCAGTTGCAAGACGGACCTGCATGGGCCACCAACAAAACCTGTCACGCCCCGCTTCCCAAAAATATGGAGGCGAGACGTGAGTAGGTCCGCCCAGACTTGAAGCTACAAAGCTGCAAGTCCGATAAGCGTCAATAAACATTAAATGACAGGTCCTTGCAACGCGAAACGAAACAAAGATAATAAATAAGGAAATGAGACAAAAGAGAAATCTCAGGATGTCCATAAAATAAGTTTCAACATCACAGAAAAAGCCACCAGGCTGAAAAGAAAAAGAGTCTGAAGGCCCAACATGGCCAACAAAAGTACAACATACAACGTAAAGGTGCCATGCGCCGACAACTAACAGAAATCCTAAAACAAAAGGAAGCTCAGCAAAGGTCACTAAGAATGGTCACCGGTGTCCGCAAATCTCCTCCTGGGCAGACATGGATTCAGGCTCAGCATCAGCAACTACCACGTACTCAGCAACGGTCTCTGGCTCGGGGTCTAACATGTGACACCCAAAAGAGCAAGGGGCACATGTCAGCAAGTCTACAAGAGACTTGTGCAAGGAAACTGAAACTGAAGGTAAAGCAACCTTGCAATTCTAGCATGATGCAATGACATGGTAGTTAAAGTATGAGTGCAACAAGTAAAGTAAAGTACGAGCATGGCATTTAATTCATGGCATAGATATCAAGATTTACAAGAAACATTCACAAGGACAAGTACAAGTATAGTAAGCACGTCGTGCACAGAGATTATGCCTTTTGGCTAGAGTGGCTGCGTGGCCAGCTCCTAGCTCAAGTGATCGATCATCCCTACCCCTCCACGTGGATCGGGCATTGGCTTTTGACCAACACATGAGGCCCGCTTCTCGATCACGAGCCAGGAAGTGTTTGTCATGATGGCATAGGGGTGCACCTAGCCTCAGCAAGGAAGTCGGGCATTAGCTTTTGACCAACACATGTGGCCCACTTCTGGATCACGAGTCCAGGAAGTATTTTTCATGATGGCATAGGGATGCACCTAGCCGGGACAAGGAAGTACAAGTATTGTAGCGTGTGCTACGAATGCAATAATCAACTTGGATGACATGTAAGATGCAATGCATGGCAGTTAAAGGTGCGTACAGATAAGGAATTTAAACGTGGCAGATAACAATGCATGAATGACATGGCAGGGTGACAGATCTAGCTTCGTTGTCAAGCTAGATCTTAAAGTTGCGTCTAGACAGCTATCATTTCACTGTCTAGTCTCTTTTACGCTAAAAACAAGGAAGTGGCCTAAAACATGGCCCTAAGCAAAAGTTGGCAAATTTCACTTGCCTGCAAGTCAAACGTCTGAGAACCACCGTCCAAAGAGTCCAAGTTACAAATAACCTACGTGCACAAGTCCACCGGCCTACATTCCATTTTATTAATATTTGATTAGTAAATCTAAAACATTTAAAACACTTTAAAAACATCAATTTTTAGTCTTAATTATCAGGCTGTGGTTGGGGTCCTAAGGGTGCAAAGCGTTACCTCAACACGACGCGAAAGCTACACTGGCGTCGGGTAGCGATGCCAGGGGTTGGAATAAAAGAACGCGCTCTAAGTCCAGATTCCAAAATAGATTCCTCGCTCGTCAAGTTCTGGACAGCAACTAGATCAATGGACCAAGACTCCAAAGCTAGAACGTGCGACGACGGCCTACGACGTATCGCTACGTCGTAAACGGCAAATCCTCGAAGAGAAAGCACCTAGGTGGGGCCCACAGTAGTTCTAGGGACCAATGGGGGACCCACAGTACCTCTGGAGAACTTGGGGTGCCCACGGTGGCAAGCGGTGCGAGAGTTGCGACGTTTCAACGAACGTCGCTCGGTTAGACACGGTCGGTGCGGGGGATTGGCTCGGTCAGACATGGCGGGTGGCTGTGCAGCGCAGCGGGGTGCGATGCGGGGGTTGGTCTCTCGGTCAGACACAGCCCGATGCGGAAGCGGTCGTCGGTCGGGCGCTTGGGCGGGCGTTGCAACGTTGCAACGTTGCGCGCGAGAGCGGGCGAGAGCGGGCGATCCTTCGGTCAGTGCGGGTGGGATGCGGGGTCGGTGCGAGGCTAGCGGTGCGGGCTCTGCAGCGGTGCGGAACGGAGCGGGTGCGGGCGAGATCTCTCGGTCAAACCGAGAGATCCTCTCGGTCGGACACGGGCGATGCAGGGGACGACTGTGCGGTGCGGAGCTGGCGATGGTGCGGGCGGCCTCTCGGTCGGTGCGAGGAAATGGGGGCGATTTCCTCGGTCGGTGCGGGGGCCGGTGCTGCAACGTTGCGACGAATCATCGCAAGCGAGTTTTTGGGTTTTGGGAGCGGCTAGGGTTAATTGCTTGCGAAAATGAGTCTTCCTAGGGGTTGTTATATAGTATAGGGGGGTTGAATTGGTCTAGGGCTAATTCTAATAGGAGTAGAATTTAAAATGATTTAAAATTCAAAACTCTCTCGCTCTAACCCACGCATGGCTTGGGTGCGGCCAAGATGGGCTAGGATTTGGCTCAAAAATCGTTTGAAGTATTATAAACTAATAGAAATTATATTTGGCTAGAAAATACTTGAAAACTTGGTGATTAAAAATATTATAAGCCTGGCTAAAAATATAAAATAGGTCAAACGAACTCCGAAAATTGTAAAATAAATATTGGGGTGATCGGGACGACGAGAGGAAGAGAACTAAGAAGACGGATCTCAATTTCGACGTCCAGCGACGAAAATAAAAATAGAAACGTCTCACGTCAAAAGTGAAAATCACAACGTCTCTTCGAATAAGATCAAATCGTGGGAAAACGACTCGAGAAATGTTGTTCCAAATTAGTGCCACGATTTAATACTCTCAGAGACGTTCACAACGACATATCATACCATAGTGTTCAAAAGCAAGCAAAGTCTAAAACAGACACGTGTACGATCAACAACACGTGCACGAAGAAGATACGATCCGAAAGCGACCGTTACACTCATCATAATTATTATGGAAAATACTTGCCGAGTAACCCTCGCTGACGGACATTTCATTTTGTGTTGTCTTATGAAATGTCCATCTGGTCTTGATAGTGAGTTCACTGAAGATTCTGCTGCAGAAGTCGAGCCAGTGCTCTAAGATTACATGGAGTTCCTACCTACTGAAGACTAGATTACCTTCGCGGCCGTGCTTTTAATTTGAATAATGCAATTTGTGTGAGATGTTATTTGGCCATACTAGTCTTATGTTATTTTCAGACACTTTGGTTTGTAATAATGTCATTCAGCACGTTTCTTATAAGCATGCAAGTGCAGTTGTAACTACAAACGCTTAGTGTGTTTAAACCAAGGAAGAAAGAAAAAGATTTATTTAAAAAAAAATACACCGCATTGTTTTAAGCACAACGTGGACACGTTCACGTTCTCGCTCCCGATAGAATAGGAAGCAAGGCGTGACATTAAATCTTGGGAATCAATGGTTAGAATTAGATTTTGTACAAAATTTTCAGCTGCAATTTAAATTTTGGAGAGAAAATTGATCACAGTCGTTAATCTCCTTCTATATCTGATTTCTCCGTTACCACTTGGCAGCAGCCAATTTTTAAGAAGCTTGGAGCCGTTGATCCATAAACATCCATCCAATCCACTGTCACCCGTCCCCTCTCTCCTGTCGTGGATCGCGTGCTTCCTATAAATGTGTTCCACACAAATCCTTCTGAAATCCTAATTCAAACAGAAGCATGAAAACAGAGCAGGAGATCTAAAAATGAATTGCCATAACCTCATCAGATCTTATCTTTGTTTTGGAAGGTAAAGTTTGATGAGAATTTTAAAGTCAGAATGCAATTTTTGTTGCGTTCTGTGGTCTTCTTGATGCTGGATTTGAATTTGGATGGTTGGTGATTGTTGGTTACGTTCTTTTGTTGGATTGAGGTCATCCCATATGGGAGAGATTGATACTTTAATGATTGGATGGTGATTAATTTATGTTAAATTTGGCATCTTTGAGATGATTTGCATGTGTATATTTCAGAAGATTGTATTGCTGTTATCATACGTCTTCAATCTTGGCTTGGTTCGTCATTTTTGGGAGGGAAAGCGCTGTTACATTCGGTGTTCCTATGAGAAACCTTGTTGATATTTTTGGAATGGAAAAATTGCATTAGTTTGCTCATTGCTCCGGCAAAAAAGCCCGATGGTTGCTTCCTGTGGTGTTTTTCTTGCTGGAGCGGGGTGTTTCATTATTTGCTTGTTGTGGTGAACATTCACTCTATAAACAAGTAAACAACCATCTAGAACATCAAAACTTTAGAGAGTACTCCTTGCTAATTTTGTTATCGATTTTAAAAAAATATGAACGTTATGCTCCTTGCTAATATTGTTTGTTTTGTTTTGGCTATGAGAACAACAAGAATCAGAAGAAGTTGGGTCGGATTCAATTCTGGAGCACTAGACCATAGAGCTGAGGACAGAAGCTCTTTTGAAGATTATATGGAGGTGATTCAAATTAGTATTTCAAATCTGAAACTTCTCTATTAGATATTTGTGATATCTTATTACTTCATACAACTTTACCATGCTTTTACATCGTTGGTTGGAATTTCAAATTTCTTAGACATTTAATGATATTTATTAATAACTAACGTCTGTTTTTAGTTGCTACAATTCTTCAGTTGTAATTGTTCAGGTGAGGTATGTTGGATGTTGAGGCAAAGTTCAGCACCCAAAGTCAGGACCTTTTGAGGGGAGGAGGAGAGAACAAGATAGAATCTGTGAAAAAACAAGTGTGCAGGAAACTGCAACAACTGTGTTCAGTTTACACTATATTTGTGTACATTGTGCACTTAACTATGTTCACAATGAACTATAACTGTGTTCACAAAACTGTGAACTCAAATTTGAGAGAATGGAGAAGAATGATTTTTTCAGGGATTTTCACACGAATTTTAGGCAAAGCTAAAACACTTTTTTCTTCTTCTTCTTGGATATTTTTTGATGATTTTTTTTCTGAGATCATAGATCAGAGATCTCTCTCCCTCTCTCTTTTTTAATTACATATACATCATTTTCACTTCTATAGCCTTACACTGCCCATACCTACAGCCATGCCCTGTCAAGGGGGTTACATCAACAAGTACAAGTATTTACTACATCAAACAAAATACAAATCTCAAGGGACTTGTTATGCACACAACTGATCTCCTTTTTTTCTCAGCAACTGAACACACATGTTCACATCTTGGACACACTTGGCTTTACGGTTGTACACACTTGTTCACAACCTGGACATACTTATCTTGCTTTGTATACAGCTGATCTCCTTTTTTCAACAGCTGTACACACTGGTTATCATCTTGAACATACTTATGTAACTGGCTAGACACACATATTACACAACCAAACATACTTCAGTCTGAATTAACACCAACATATCCTCCCTTTAATTCAGACTGGGTCTAAGCCCAAGCTCATTTCTGAATTTAATGAATTGTTTAATGTCCAAAGCTTTTGTATACCCATCAGCTAGTTGATCAAATGACTTGCAATGTTGAATCATAATTGCCTTTTCAGAAACCAATTCTCTTATGAAGTGATACCTTGTATCAATATGATTGGTTCTTCCTTGATTGATGAAATTCTTTGCAAGATGGATTGTAGACTTGTTATCACAAAAAATAACAGTACATTCACCTTGATCTTGCTTCAGATCTTTCAGAATCCTCTTCATCCATACTACTTGGCAGGATGTATAGGACAAGGCCATATACTCAGCTTCTGTTGTGGATAAAGCAACTGAATTTTGTCTTTTGGTGCCCCATGTGATACATGATTTTCACAGTAGTAATGTATATCCTGTCAAACTCCTCCTATCCTCTTCACTGCTTCCCCAATCACTGTCTGAATATGCTATCAGCTTGCAATCTTCATCTCTGCCATAAAACAGACCAAGTTCTTTGGTTTTTGCAATATATCTCAGTACTCTTTTGGCTGCTGTCATGTGAATCTCATTAGGCATATGCATAACTCTTGAAAATTGATTTACAGCAAATGACAGATCTGGTCTTGTGTGTGCCAAATACATCAAACCTCCCACTATACTTCTAAAATGCTTCTCATTTACTCCAACAATAGACTCATCTACTACAAGATTTTCTTTGGCATTGAAAGGGGTTTCCACAAATTTGCAATTTGCCATTTTCAGTCTATTCAGCATAGATTGAGCATACTTCTGCTGAGACACATGTATTCCATGCTCTGTTTGTTTGATTTCTAGTCCCAAGAAATAGCGCAGCTTTCCTAAATCACTCATTTCAAATTCATGCTCCATTTGTCTTTTAAATTTGTCAAGCCAAAACTCTCCATTACTGGTATAAATAATGTCCTCCACATAGAGACATAAAGCTAGAAAATTACCATTTTCTGACTTGACATAGAGTGTAGCTTTAGAATCACTTCTTGTATATCCTTGTTTGATCAGGAATTCATGTATTCTTTGGTACCATGCTCTGGGTGCTTGCTTCAATCCATATAGGGCCTTGTGAAGTTTATAGACTTTTGAGCTCTGATTTTCTCTAACAAATCCTGGAGGCTGTTTCACATAAATTTCTTCATGTAATGCACAATTCAGAAATGCTGATTTCACATCCAGATGTCTAACTTCCCATCCTTTGGAGGCTGAAACTGCAAGTAAGGTTCTTATAGTTTTATATCTGGCAACTGGTGCAAAAGTATCTTCATAATCTTCTCCATAGACTTGAGTGATTCCTCTAGCCACAAGCCTCGCCTTTAGCTTGTTTATGGAGCCATCAATGTTGTATTTAGTCTTATACAACCACTTAACATCCACTGCCTTCTTTCCTTGTGGTAGCTCACACAAGCTCCATGTTTTGTTCCTCAATGGCATTAATCTCCTCTTGCATGGCTGTCCTCCATTCATCTTCAGCACAAGCTTCATTAAAATCTGCAGGTTCTGAAGTAAAACAAGCAACTAGTTCATAAGTCTCATTATAGATATCTTCCAATAATCTTGTTCTCACATTCTGATTTTCACTTGGAGAATTTGAGGAACTGCTGCTGGAACTACTAGCATGTGAACTACTATTTGTATCATCTGGACTGTCATTTGTTGTATCTGAACTGTGATTTGTGGCACTTGAACTGTGATTTGCATCTGGCTGATCTGCTTTAGTCAATGCATCCACTTCTAACCTTTTGTAGTCTACCACAGTTGGTTCCTTTCCATTCCATTCCCATGCTTCAGTTTCAATGAACTCCACATCTTTGCTAGTAATCACACTTCTTGTATTTGGATCATAAATTTTATAGGCTTTGGATTCAATGCTATAGCCTATAAATATTTCCTTCCTGCTTTTATCATCAAGCTTTCCTCTTACATTGGCAGGCATCAACACATAAGCTTTGCAACCAAATACCTTCATGTTGGTAACTTTGGGCTTATCTCCATTCAGTGCTTCATAAGGAGTCTTATTCTTTAAAGCTGAAGTGGGACTTCTGTTTATGACAAATATAGATGTTGCACATGCTTCTACCCAAAACTCAAGAGGCATCTTCTTATCCTTCATAGCACTCCTTGCTAACTCTATAATCACTCTATTCTTTCTTTCAGCAACACCATTTTGATGAGGTGTGTAACTTGCTGTCAATTGCCTCCTTATGCCATTTTCTTCATAGAAAGCATTAAACTCTCTGCTGCAAAATTCTCCACCTCTATCTGATCTGAGAGTGCCAATTTTGCATGCCAACTTCCCTTCAGCTTCATATTTAAACTTCTTGAAGAAACTCAAGGCTTGAGACTTTTTTGCAAGGAAATAAATCCAGCAGTATCTACTGAAATCATCCACTACTATCATGAAGTATTTTGAACCACCAAGGGAATTAACAGACATTGGGCCATACAGGTCAGTATGAACCAATTCCAATGGTCTTGAAGCTCTCCAATTTGAATGTGAAGGGGCTTTCTTCTTCTGTTGCTTGCCTAAAATACAAGCTTCACATTCATGCTTCCCTTTTCCTTGCTTTAGTGATGGCAATCCATACACTAGCTTCTTCTCAGATAATTCAACTAAGCCAGCCACATTGAAGTGACTAAATCTTTTATGCCAAAGTTCTAATTCATCTTCAATTATGGTGCTTAGAAAGTTGGTATTGTTAGGAGCAGCAAACATAACAGGAAACATCTTGTTATTTGTCATTTTACTCACACAAACAAGTTTCCTCTTCTTCTTATCATATATCCTGCATTTATCTTCATCAAATGTAGCACAAAGGCCATTCTTCACTAATTGACCAACACTTATCAAATTATGTTTTAGATCAGGCGCATACAACACATCTTTAATTGATTTCCTCCCTTCATTAGTAAGCACAGCAATATCACCAATTCCTTCTATGCTAGCTTTCTTATCATTGCTAAGTCTTACATCTCTAGCATTGATAGGATCAAAATTGATGAATAAATCTTGCTTACTTGTCATGTGATTGCTTTAACCACTATCAAGATACCAAGTGAGGGAGTTGTGGACTGGAATATCATCAAATTTTGTCATGAACTTCCACATAGTTGACTTGCTCCTTTCCCCTGTTTTCTCTGCTAGCTTGCTCCTTTCCTCTGTTTTCTCTGCAATCCTTCTCATAATGTCCATACTTCTGACATTTCCAGCACTTTGGAGCTGTATTGTTTTTGAAGCAATATCTTTCAATTTTGTGGCCAGTTCTTCCATAATGAGAGCACCATTTCATCATGGGTTCTTTGGGCTTAAATCTGTTCTGAACTTCTGATTTAGGCTGATACATTTGCTGCCCACCGGTTCTTCTACCTCTCCAATTACTTCTTCCTCTTCCTCCTCTGAAGTTATTTGAGCCATGAATTCTTGCATAACCACCAAAGGGTCTGTCATTGCTAACTGGTGTACTCATTGTTACTTTTAAGTAAAAAGCTTGGTTTATTCCTTCATCATCCTTGTCTCTATTGAGTCTATCCTCATGAGCAGAAAGTGAGGCTAGTAAATCACTTGATGTATAAACAGAGAGATCTTTTGATTCTTCAATTGCTGCTGCTACAAAATCGAATTTTGGTGTCAAGCTTCTCAAAACGTTCTCAACTACCTTTTGCTCAGCAACATCTTCACCCAATGACCTCATTTTATTAACAATAGCTGTGATCCTTGAAAAGAAGTCTTGTATAGATTCAGATGGCTTCATTTTCATATTTTCGAAATCTTTTCTCAAGGTTTGAAGCTTTACATTGATTACCTTTACTGATCCAAGGAACTCCTTCTTCAAGATATCCCAATCTTCTTTAGATCTTGCAGCATTCATGATTCTGGGAAAGATAGTTTCATCCACAGCTTGCTGAATCCAGTAGAGAGCTTTAGCATCCTTCATGATCTTCTCCTTATGAGCATTCTTTTGAGCTGTTATGGCTCCATCTGCCAAATCAGTGACACCATCTTCTACATGTTCCCACACATCCTTGGAAATGAAGAAAGTTTTCATCTTGATGCTCCAATACTGGTAATTGATCTTATTCTCCTTATTGCTCAGGATTGGAAGATGCAAAATACATGATTGATCCGAATACATGGCTTAATATAAACCTGAGGAGCTTTGATACCACCGTGTTGGATGTTGAGGCAAAGCGCAGCACCCAAAGTCAGGACCTTTTGAGGGGAGGAGGAGAGAACAAGGAAGAATCTGTGAAAAAACAAGTGTGCAGAAAACTGCAACAACTGTGTTCAGTTTACACTATATCTGTGTACATCGTGCGCTTAACTATGTTCACAATGAACTATAACTGTGTCACAAAACTGTGAACTCAAATTTGAGAGAATGGAGAAGAATGATTTTTTCAGGGATTTTCACACGAATTTCAGGCAAAGCTGAAAAAAAAATTTCTTCTTCTTCTTGGATATTTTTTGATGATTTTTTTCTGAGATCATATATCAGAGATCACACACACACTCTCTCTCATACTTACATATACATCATTTTCACTTCTGCAGCCTTATACTACCCATACCTACAGCCATGCACTATCAAGGGGGTTACATCAACAAGTACAAGTATTTACTACATCAAACAAAATACAAATCTCAAGGGACTTGTTATGCACACAACTGATCTCCTTTTTTTCTCAGCAACTGAACACACATGTTCACATCTTGGACACACTTGGCTATACGGCTGTACACACTTGTTCACAACCTGAACGTACTTATCTTGCTTTGTATACAGCTGATCTCCTTTTCTTCAACAGTTGTACACACTTGTTTTCATCTTGAACATACTTATGTAACTGGCTGAACAGACATATTACACAGCCAAACATACTTCAGTCTAAATTAACACCAACAAGTTATCTGTTCTATACTCCATGTTGTGGACACACACATCTATTTTCTAAGTACATATTAATGAACGGCTATAGAATTGCATACTACAATTTAAGTGATTAGTTTCTGCAACAAAAGAGAAAAAGATAAAGTTAGTATGCATATACAATATGTAATAGAAGCTATTTAGGGATATTGAGGTTCAATATTTTGTCATGATTAAAATTTGGACATAATGCTGGCAAAACTAAGAGGTTATGAACATGGCAGGGCTTAATAGATATAGGTCTCAAGTTATGGCCACATTATCTTGTGAAAGCACTCTACAGTCGTACAACTCTTCTTTACCTTTTTTTCCTATTTGTTTTACACCATGGCTGCTCTTCTTCTTCTTTATGGGGGTTTTTCAGTTTTATTGTTTTTTTTGTTTTTTGTTTTTGTGTTTTGTTTTGGGGGGGGGGGTTCTCAAAGATATTGTCATTATGTTGGTTGTCTACCAAAGAAGCTTGCTTCACACTATAGTGGTTACTGACATCTGTTTATATGTTATCTGGGCCATGATTTTTATGTGGGATATTATAAATTAGGGGATTTAATATTTTGAGGGAGGATATATCTTAAATGAACCATGTCCTTAGTACACGTGTTCAATCTAAAGGAATCTAAATTTTGGGAGGGACTAAATTTTTTAGGGGAAACTAAATTTTAGGGGCAATCAAAATTTGGGCGGATAAATAACAATTATTGTTATTTAATTATTTTTGTTCGTTTAAAATTAGGAGATCCAATATTTTGAGGTAGTAATATTTTAAATGGCCGAGTAAACTAAATTTTTGAAAACTAAAATTTTAGAGGAGACTAAATAACAATTATTGCACTTTAATTATTGATGTTCATTCAAAATTTGGGGATCTGAGATTTTAAGGGGTGAATATTTTAAAAGAACAATGCCCTTTGGACACATGTTATGACTACTACTTGAACAAGCAACTTGGAGTTTTTTAGACTTCGTCGGCTAAGAATAAATTATCATCAATTTCTTTCATATTTATAAGAGATGTTAATTAGCATCAATTACTTGCGGTTAATTTATTGAAAACCAGCCAGTCTTTTCTTGATAATTTCCCGTTATTGTCGAACATAAGAACCTACAAAGTTAGATGGATTGAAGTTCATATGTAGAAATATCAACCCCCTAATGGCCCTTCCTGCTAAGTTAGATTTTCTTTACTTTTATAAATGCATCAAATTATATTAACCACATATTAGTGAGAAAAGACTTAGTAAATTGCACAAGGAATGATTTTTGAAACTTAAGATTTTGACTTATATACAACTTGCAAGTCTTGTCTCAAATGTATAATGGCTAATATGCCCTTTGTAGGACAAGGTAAACGAGTAGTGAACTCCTGGAACTCATCCATACTGACGTTAACCCTATATAAGTGAGAAAAGACTTAGTAAATTGCATAAGGAATGATTTTGAAACTTTAGATTTTGAATCATATGCAACTATCAAGTCTTGTCTCATATGTATAATGGCTAATATGCCCTTTGTAGGACAAGGGAAAAGAGTTAATGAACTCTTGAAACTCATACATACTGATGTATGCATCCAAAGTCTACACAAGTAAGAGGCGGATATTCCTACGTCATTAACTTTATCAATGATTTCTCACGATATCAATACATTGTTGGATCTGGATCCTAGCCTAGAGGGTGGTGAATAGGCTAATAAAAAATTCTCGTGCAACCCACGAGAAATCTCACGCAGTTAAAAGCACAAGCAGAGTAAATCAGACACAATCACAGAGTACGCACAGATTTACCCTGGTTCGATCGCACCAACGACCTACGTCCAGCCTCAAGCAAAAAACTAGCATTAATAAGTTTCTTCCTACACCTACAATAGGGTCCTAGCTCCAACTCTCCACCTAGACTGTACCACACTCAACAAAGTGCAGAAACTCTATCAACCTAGTAAATGTGTTTCTTGACTGCTACAACACGTCAAGGCCCTCTTGTCTAGCCCCTACCAGACAAGTCTCAAAATAGTCACAAATATTGAGAAAGTTTTCCCTAGAAGATCTGCAACTACTACACAAAATAATAAACAACCGAATTTAGAAGGCTTAGTTTGTGTAGTGGCGTCGTCTTCGTCGATCAGCACAGGCCAGCGTCTGGCAGGAAGTAGTCGTCTCGTCTAGTCTCCTCAGTAACTCAAGTTGCGGACTCCCTCTCTTGGACGATGATGGGATGTTGCGGCTTCTTGACTCAGTTTCATACGGTAATGAAGGTGCGACTGGGAGTGATGCTACAACCAACATGATCCGCAGGCTGGGTATGTGTGTTAAAGATTAAAGAAAGGGCTAGTTGATTGGAGAGAGAATCAATACACTTGTCTTGTTGCCCTGTGATTTGCTTGGCACTTTAAATAACTTGGCCTGAATTACTTATACTTCGGCTATCCTGCAATACATGTATTGTGTCCTCAAATTCTTTTTGCTTCTCCAATGGCCGGCTTTTGATGTGTGCTGCCGTTTACTGCAAAATAAAAAAAACAAAAACCATATGAATGCAAGGAGATTATTAAATGTATTTACAAGATTTAAGAATTAATCACTCCCTTTGATTCATTTCACCAGCAAGAATAAACCTCCTCTTTCTCATATATTTGTGTGCCGCAAGTTTTGGAGGGTTGCCTGCAAAAAGAAAAGAACAAATCACAAAAAGGAGTTGTTAGCCTTTCAAAAAGATTTCATTGACTTTGCTTTTGATCTCTCCTATTTTTCTAAGCAACCAACTCCAAAGCTTGTCCCCAAAAGTAATCAAATTTGTTGGCAGCCCAAAAAACAACGGATCCTGGGAACAAAAGAGGGCTAAGCCAATGAAAGAGGGGTGAAGAGAAACTTAATGAAAAAAACTTTAAACACCCTCTCTCTCCTCTCTCTTTCTCTCTCCTTTTCAATTCTTTTCTCCAAGCAGCCGCACGAACTTATTTTGGTGAGGGGTGCCTTGTTTGGCCGGCCACATGAGGTATAAATATGGATAAATGAAAAACCCTAGGCTAGCTTTTACAGTATTGCCACTCAAGCTGCAAAGTTGCTTAGATAAGCCGTTTGGACTCGTTTTCCAGATCCGAAAAATCCTGTGACTTTCTCGTCGTCTCCCCCATCATCCACGGTTGTATTTGATATTTTACGACGTCGCAAAAATGACCAAATTATTGTTTTACACCCAAAATGCCTTTTTGATTTTCCGAACTCTTTTCAACCTGAAAACACTTAGCACACACATTAGATAGCTCGTACATGTTTGTGATGGAAATTGAATTCCACCCCAAGTGATTTTGATGATGAGCACACCAAATGAAGCTTAGTGTACTAACTACACTACGATTAAGTGTGCAGGTTGTGCGACAGATGAAAAGCTTTATGCATACTCAAAGAAGCGCAATCTACGCTCAAAGACAAGGACGAACATTGTTGAGATCAATGATGAAGCTCAAAGCTCAAATAGAACAAGAAGCTCAAGTGAAAGCTCACATCTATTCCATCAGTTGATCAAGCTTCCGAAGACGTGTCCTAGTCTATAATGAGTGTGTTGTGTCTTTCTTAGGGTAATGTTAAAGCCAATCGTATAGACAAACACATACACACAAATGATTTCAAAAACATTTTAAAATATTTTTTAAATCATTTTCAAAAAGATATTGAGAGCTTTTTCTAGTCGTTTTATATTTCCGTAGTGAAACTCCACTACACCCTGGAGTTAACTAATTGGTTGACTAGATGTGGTTCAGAAGAAACTCCTCTGGGAGTCGACTACCAAAGGTAGGGAGCCGACTACCAGCTGAGAATAAATTTCTCCTGAAATACACTGGGAGTCGACTACCACTCCTAGGGAGTCGACTACCCGCTGTCGAAGTTTGACGTTTTGACTTGATTTTAGACATATCTTTAATTGATTTTTTCCCATGATTTTCGGGACAAAAGTAAAGGAATTTGAAATTCAAATTCTCAGATTTCTCCTATAAATAGAGGACCATTTTCATTGAGAAATCACAACAACTATTGAAATCAAATTCTCTTGTGCAAAACGCTCTCAAAATTCTCAGCTCTCTTTCTCTCTTAGCCAAATCTGTTTTTACTCTTGATCTTGCAATTTCTTCTGTTATTATTTTCTGAAGATCATAATTTTATTTGGCTATCTGTTTTTCAAATCTATATTGTTTATTCTCGAATTTTTATTTAAAGGATTTTTGAAAAACAATTGATCTAGATCACAAAGACTTTATTCGTATCTTTGTGTGATCTAGAATCTTATTCTATCAAGCCACTACACACATAAATGTCTATTACTATTGGCTATAGAATTTGGGTGTAAATCCAATCTCCACCAATCTATTGTGGTGAATTGGATATTGATTTTATTTTGTGATTACCCTTTGGTGTAAGGGTGTTGTCGTTGGAAACCCTAGACAAGTCTAGGTGTTGCGATTGAAATCCTGGTCAAGACTAGGTTGTTGGAAATCCTAACAAGTGAAGTTAGGTACTTGTATTTGCCAAGCCAGATAGTGGAAATCTCGTACCGGATTGGTCGGGGACTGGACGTACCCAAGTTGTGGGGAACCAGGATAAAAATCCTTTTGTCTGCGTTTGCTTATCTGTGACTGTTTATCTTTGCAAGTCTTCCTTATTTAACTTATAATTATTCTTTGCTTAACATTCTTGTAACTCTCTTATAATATGATGCAAAGATCAATTTTGTATTTATACTTGTCTGCAAATCGTTTATATCTTCATTAAGTGTTTAATTATCTGAGCTGTGCTTAATTTCCCTCTGGGAGTCGACTACTGTTTATAGGGAGTCGACTACCAGAATAATTTATCTCTGATTTGATTTAAAGATTTATTGAGTTGATTAAGAACCAAGCGTAGATCACTCTACTTGGTTTCTTAGGCAACATTAGAAGGTTTTGTTTTTGTGTTGATGGGTTAAGAACGAAAAAGTTTTATCTTTATACAACATTATTCAACCCCCCTTCTAGTGTTATTTGCCATCCATAGGATCCAACACTTGATATCAGAGAGAGGCTATAAAAGTGATGGCGTCAACATCTTTTCATTTTGAAGGACTAAATACCATGCGACCACCACTGTTCAACGGAACGAATTACGCTAGCTGGAAGATTCGAATGACTCACTTGGAGCAATTGGATATCGAAGCATGGACCGTTACTAAAGTCCCATACATCGCACCTACCGAAATTAAATTTGGGAAGTGGTCAGCCGATGATAAGAAGAGAGAAAATCTTAATGCAAAGGCAATGAATGCACTATTTTGCACCGTAACAGGAAATGAGTTCAATCGAGTTTCCCAATGCGAGACAGCACATCAGATATGGCACACTCTTCAGGTAAGTCACGAAGGAACTGAGAAGGTAAATGAATCCTGCATAAATATTTTACATTCTAAATTCGAATCTTTTAAAATGGAAGAAGGAGAGAGTATCACCGATGTGAATACTCGTTTTACTAACATTATGAATGAGCTTGCAGGATTAGGAAAGAAACTTTCCGAATACGAGCAGGTAATGAAGATACTAAGATCTCTCTGACCCGAGTGGAAGGGAAAGACAACGGCTATTCGAGAAGCTCATAACGTAAATGACATTACCATCGAAGAACTAATGGGAAATCTCATGGCATATGAGATTGAACTTGAAGAAGATAAGAAGATCGAAGAAAAACCAAAGAAGAAGAATCTCACGTTTAAAGCCCAAGAAGAAGATTCCGACTACACGGACAAAGAAGACCATATTGCTTTCATCTCAAAGAACTTTAAAGAGTTCATCATAAGTAAGTATGGTAAAAGCTCCTTTAGACCGACTAACGGTATTATTTGTTTTGGTTGCAATAAACCAGGGCACGTCAAAAGAGACTGTCCATTGGAAAGAAACAATCATGATTCCAGATATCGTGGGAAGAACAGAGATAATAATGAGAAGAGAAACAATGGAAGAAATAAATTCCGACAACCAAAGAAGGAAGCTTACGTAGCCTTCGACCAGAGCGACGATTCCTCGTCTGATGAATCCTCAGCAGAAGACAATGATGAAAGAAGAGAAACAGCACACATGTGCTTCATGGCTTCTACATCCTCTAAGGTAAGTTTGCATCATGATTCATTTAGTGACAATGATTCGTCATCAAGCGATGATGAAGACATGAGCTATAGGGGAGCATATAAGGAGCTATGCAAAATGCATGAAAAGCTCAAAAAAGAACATAGAAGAACACTTAGAAACATTAAAAGGGATGCTAAAGAAAAGGAAGATGTCATTAAGGAAAATAGTTTACTTAAAGAAAAGAATGATTCTTTGCAAAAAGACATTCTATCCGTAAATGAAAAAGTTGAGAATTTGAATAATCTTCTCATATCTGTCAAAGATAAATACGATGCTACGATGAAAATTATTGAAAATTTCAACAAAGGAAAAGGGAAGTTAGATAGTTTAATAAATAACCAAAAAGCCTCATCTAGCAAAACCGGACTCGGTTATGATTCACATCATACCAAGAAACAGGTTAAGCATACTAGGATGCATCATTCTAACAAAAAAATTTGAGCATCTGGAAACCGAAGAATTTGTCCGATCAACGAAAGAAAAGGTACGCTATAAATTTTATTCAACAAGTTCACTTAAGCAAAAACTATAAATATATTTTTCATGAAGGAACTAAACCACACTGGGTTTGGCTTCCTAAAGACTAACCCTCTGGACTCAAAAAAGCCAAAGAGGACCATAAAACGTTCATTTTTCAGGTACTCTAAAGAAACAAAGAGGAGGAAACATGATCCAATGCTTGATAACTGGATCAGCATCAAAAGCCTTCTTTTGCGACTTAATCATTTTTTGTTAATATTTTTTTAATCTCTTTATATGATTATGAATGTTTGCGTTATATTTTTAAAACATCGCTTGTTCAGAAAACACACTCAGTCTTGGATCAAAACCCCTCGGGATGAGAAAACGACTCAATCCAGTAGGGAGTCGACTACCTACATGAGGAAATCGACTACCAGCGCGTGTGCGGAATTCTGTGTTTGATTTTTTTCTAACTTCTATTGGGTTCTATTGAGTTAATGGGTTCATATCCTAAAGATAACTTATACCCAATAAGCTAAACTCTATCCCAACCACTCATTTCTTGATCCATTGGCCCTCATTCTTCACCATCTTTCACCTCTTTTGTTAAAAATCCCAAAGTGAAACCCTAGGGTAGCAGACTACCCCAATCTCCCCTTCTCTTGAGAATTTCTCTTGGTGCTTGGGTTATTTGGAGCTCTCTCAACTCTTGATTTCATCTCTTTCTCAAGCTTACTCAAGGTAAAAACTTTTCCCATCATCTTTACTTCACGTTTTCCTTGCATATCTAGTATTGTAAACTCTTGTTTTTACTCTATCTAGATGCCTCTCAAGGGAATACTTTCTAAGAAGAGGAAAGTTTCAACTGAATCTATATTTGAGAAAGAAATAATCTTGCCCTATCTGTTTAGGAGTACTACCTATGAACACTTTGTCAAAATCTCTAAGAAACTTATTCTTCATGAGAGATTTGTCAAACTTGATGATGTAGTAAACTATGGCATTGATAGCATACTAGAATTTCAGAACTTGGCTAACCTATTTTCCTCTGAAAACATGTATCTCTGCTACCCCAGACTTGTGCACCTATTTTATGCTAATATGGATTACGATCTTGCCAAAAGCCGATTTGTCACCAAAGTACTTGACACAAAACTTGCTATAACCGTTAAATCCCTTGGAGAAGCCCTAGGCATCCCATACACTAGCATGTTACTTGATAAGATAGAGATGACTGATAGTAATATTTTGGAGAGAATGTATTTGCCAGGAAAGTATTTCCAAACTAAACTCCCTTGTAGCGATCTTCGCTATCCGGGTAGAATTCTTGCAAATATACTATCGTACAATATTAACCAAAAATCTGGTAGTCACTCTATACTATCTGAGAAGCAGGCCAAATGTATCTATGCTATGTTAGGGAACATCCGTGTCAATTGGGCCAAAGTCATTATGGACTCTATTCTTGCTTCAGCTTCTTCAGACAGACCTTCATCCACTCTAGCACATGGACACTATCTCACTATCATGTTTATTAGCTATAATGTGCCTTTGGATAATGAAACCATAATTCTAGAACTGGCACGCATATTCGATGTCCATGCCATCGGAAGAATGAACCTACATCATGACCTTGATGAGAACATCCCCGAAGAGAAACTTGCTGCTGAAGGAGGATCGTCATCCTCCAGGAGAGGTAAGAAAATTGTTGTTTCAGATTCTGATGAGGAAGAAGAAGGAGAAGAAGAAAAAGAAAGCGAGGAAGAAGGAGAAGACAAGGAGCCACCGGCATACATCATTGAACTTCAAGAGATGCTCTTGAAGAAAATTGGGAAGTTAAAGATATCACAAGAGAGAGGTTTTGAAGACCTCAACAAAAAGGTGGACGACCTCAAGGATTTCGTAGCAAAGAGCAACAAAATAACGGAGGAGACGCTTGTCAGGATCCTTGATGAGATCAAGAAATTGAAGAAGAATGGCGGTCATCCTTGATCTTTCAAACTATGGGGTTTTAAACAATGATTTCAAAACTTATGGTCTGTAATAACTTTATGGTGTGATGTTTGCTACTACTTCATTACTATGCCTACGAATGAACTTATCTATTTTGCTAAAATATTGGTTGATCATATGCTAACATTTTTTTTGCAGGACTAGTAATTGAATTCCCCTCCAAAAATTCTTGATATGATTCATATGTTGTTATAATATGTCATTAATTTTCTTTTTCGATGAAAAGGGGGAGAAAAATATGAAATGCAAAAATGAATGTATGAAATTGTTTTTTGTTTTCTAACGGATTCGATGCAGGGGGAGAACCGCATCAAAGCAGTGTGAGTAAGTTTATTTTCATATCAATTTAGTATGTCAACTTACTTTATTTTTCATTTGGGTGTCATCATCAAAAAGGGGGAGAGTGATGGAAATTGAATTCCACCCCCAAGTGATTTTGATGATGAGCACACCAAATGAAGCTTAGTGTACTAACTACACTATGATTAAGTATGCAGGTTGTGCGACAGATGAAAAGCTTTATGCATACTCAAAGAAGCGCACTCTACCCTCAAAGAAAAGGACGAACGTTGCTGAGATCAATGATGAAGCTCAAAGCTCAAATAGAACAAGAAGCTCAAGTGAAAGCTCACATCTACTCCATCAGTTGATCAAGCTTCCGAAGATGTGTCCTAGTCTATAGTGAGTGTGTTGTGTCTTTCTTAGGATAATGTTAAAGCCAATCGTATAGACAAACACATACACACAAATGATTTCAAAAACATTTTAAAATATCTTTTAAATCATTTTCAAAAGATATTGCGAGCTTTTCTAGTCGTTTTATATTTCCGTAATGAAACTCCACTACACCCTGGAGTTAACTACTTGGTTGACTAGCTGTGGTTCAGAAGAAACTCCTCTGGGAGTCGACTACCAAAGGTAGGGAGTCGACTACCAGCTGAGAATAAATTTCTCCTGAAACACACTAGGAGTCGACTACCACTCCTAGGGAGTCGACTACCAGATGTCGAAATTTGATGTTTTGACTTGATTTTTGACATATCTTTAATTGATTTTTTCCCATGATTTTTGGGACAAAAGTCAAAGGAATTTGAAATTCAAATTCTCATATTTCTCCGATAAATAGAGGACCATTTTCATTGAGAAATCACAACAACTATTGAAATCAAATTCTCTTGTGCAAAACGCTCTCAAAATTCTCAGCTTTCTTTCTCTCTTAGCCAAATCTGTTTTTACTCTTGATCTTGCAATTTCATCTGTTATTATTTTCTGAAGATCATAATTTTATTTGGCTATCTGTTTTTCAAATCCATATTGTTTATTCTCGAATTTTTATTTAAAGGATTTTTGAAAAACATTTGATCTAGATCACAAAGACTTTATTCGTATCTTTGTGTGATCTAGAATCTTATTCTATCAAGCCACTACATACGTAATTGTCTATTACTATTGGCTATAGAATTTGGGTGTAAATCCAATCTCCATCAATCTATTGTGGTGAATTGGATATTGATTTTATTTTGTGATGATCCCTTTGGTGTAAGGGTGTTGTTGTTGGAAACCCTAGATAAGTAGGTGTTGCGGTTGAAATCCTGGTCAAGACTAGGTTGTTGGAAATCCTAACAAGTGAAGTTAGGTACTTGTATTTGTCAATGCAGATAGTGAAAATCTTGTACTGGATTAGTCAGGGACTGGACGTACCTATGTTGTGGGGAACCAGGATAAAAATCCTTGTGTCTGCGTTTGCTTATCTGTGATTGTTTATCTTTGCAAGTCTTCCTTATTTAACTTATAATTATTCTTTGCTTAACATTCTTGTAACTCTCGTATAATATACTGCAAAGATCAATTTTGTATTTATACTTCTATGCAAATCGTTTATATCTTCATTAAGTGTTTAATTATCTGAGCTATGCTTAATTTCCATCTGGGAGTCACTACTGTTCACAGGGAGTCGACTACCAGAAGACTTTTATCTCTGATTTGATTTAAAGATTTATTGAGTTGATTAAGAACCAAGCATAGATCACTCTACTTGGTTTCTTTGGCAACATTAGAAGGTTTTGTTTTTGTGTTGATTGGTTAAGAACGAAAATTTTTTATCTTTATACAACACTATTCAACCCCCCTTCTAGTGTTGTTTGCCATCCACAGGATCCAACAGTTTGTTATCATCAAACTAGAGATCCTAGATCGTTGCTTCCAACATACATGCTCTTGATGAAACACAAATTTGAAGCATTTGAAAAATTCATAGAGTATAAGAATGAAGTATAGAGTTAGAAAATGAAGTAGAGAACCAAACAAAAAAATATTAAAATCCTTTGATCGGATCGATGAGAAGAATACTTAAGTCTGAAATTCCTTACTTATTTAAAATAGAATAGGATTCCCTCTCAGTTTACTCTTCCTTATGCACCATCATACAATGGGGTGTTAGGGAAAAAGAATCGCATACTATAGATATGGTGTGATCCAAGATAAATAATGTTGAGTTACATTCTGGGGTTATGACCTAGTACTTGTGGGTCAGACAGTGGATGTTTTCTGTTGTTGTACTTAATCTTGTTATATGTATTTATGATTTGAGATTAGAATTGTTTATGGAATTCTGTGTCCTCTCTAACGTTATTTACGGAGCACTTTCTGTACTTTCCAGCATGTGCGCTGTGGCCTGTGGAACTTCTCTTTTGTACTCACTCTCTCACTTTCCCTCTCTTCACCCCCTCTCTGTAGGAAACTGGGGAAGTTTCAAAATTCCTGGGAATCGGGGCGTGACAACACCGCACTCTAGTATGCAAGTTTTATCTACGCACACGTTAGGTTAGAAAACTACATGCATGTTTTAGACTCTTTCATGGCATGATTCTCTCATTCTACACTTATGGATTCATTCTTAAACTCATTCCCGCGAATAAGTATATATTTACATTTCCATCCACACACCTTTGTGAAGACTAGTTTGAGTGCCTAGTTCAAGTATTGTGATACATGGGTCTAAGCTTCACCAATTGTGCTGAGTTGGCCTTAACTCAATAGGAATTGGATACAGATATGATCTAGTCCCCTTCAAGACATATGTGATTAATATGCTTCAAAAAAAAATTAAAATAATATAGTACAAAAAGAGGCTTAAAATAAGTGAACTGTTCTTCCCATGTCATTAAGTAGATGGGTCTCCTTAGTTCAAGAAGCATTAGAGATTCTCATCAAAAGAAGAGATTTAGGGGAGTGCACTAGAAGCAATAATGGATCCTAGGTAACCCATGAAAATAGATCCGAGGTGCCTATCTTGGCCTAATACTCTAAATCTGTCCAGATCGGGAGTCATTGGTCGAAATCTTGCTACATGGGTTGCCTAGGTCCCTCACATACAAAATTGTTTACTTTGAGCATTTCTATCACCATGACATAAAGGTAACTGGCTTTATCCTAACCAACCCTAAGGAGTCGCGGTCCTACGATCTGTAGTTATGTTCTAGTATCCATAAGTGTAGGACAATAGTTGAACATTACCGATTTAAGCTTTCGTAGTGAAATTTACAAGGACTTTCGCTTTTCGCATAAATACCTGTCACGCCCCGCTTCCCAAAAACATGGAGGCGAAGCGTGAGAAGGTCCGCTCAGACTTGAAGCTACAAAGCCGCAAGTCTGATAAACGTCAAGTATCACAAAGTAGCAGGTCCCTGTAATGTGACTCGGAAACAACAATAACAATAATAGGAAAAGAGGCAAATAATTAGAACTATTCAACTCAGAGTCCAGATATAAATTCAACAACCAGAAATGCCACCAGGCAAACAAAAGAGTCCAAAAAGAAAAGGCCTAGCATGGCCAATGAGAACTAACAACAACGGTGCTACTCACCGACAACAACACAATTAACAAGGAAGGAACAAAGGATCACTAGGACTGGTCACTGGTGTCCTCGTACTCAACGTCAGCAACGGGATCGGGCACGAACTCCACGAACTCGTCACCCTCCACAGCATTCTCTGGCTCAGCAACTAACATGCGTCACCCAAAGAGAAGGGGCACATGTCAGCAAGTCTACAAGACTTGTGCAAGGAAACTAAAGAAAAGTGGTAACAACCGAGCAGTTCTAGAGTATAGTATGACATGTCATTTTATGCAATGAAAACAACAGCAGTTTATGTTATGGAATGATTATAGCATGGCAAGTAAACATGGCATGGCAAGTAAACAATTACATGACAAGTACAATAATTATAAGCACGTCGTGCACAGAGATTCTGCCCTTTGGCTAGAGTGGCTGTACGGGCCAACTCTTACGCTCAAGTGACCATTTATCCCTACCCCTCCACGTGTGTCGAGCCAGGGCATTACCCCCGAACATGTAGTGCTCGCATCTGGATCACGAGCCAGGAAGTGTTTTTAACACGTATGGCGTAGGGTTATGCCCGCATAACGGGTGCCTAGCCGGTAACACGGAAACACAGATTTGTACAAGGATTTGTAGCGTGTGCTACGATGCAACATGCAACATACTATGTAAAAATGGATGCGCATGACAAATATTTGAAATGAAATTGCGTAATGTTAAAGAAAATTAAACATGACAGGCAGTTATATGACATGGCATGACAAGGGAAATTCTAGCTTCGTTGTCAAGCTAGAATTGAATTTGCGCCTAGACCGCTATCATTTCACGGTCTAGTCTATTTCATGCTAAAACAAGTATTGGCCTAAAAACATGGCCTAAAGCAAGGTTGGCAAGTTTCACTTGCCTGGTACCGAAGTTGTTGTTCGACGAGAGTCACGAGATCGGTATCCTACGGAAATTGGGTTTGCTGTTATGGCAAAATAGAAAATTAAATTTAGAGTTCTAAACCGGTTTGCATTGGAATCCTATAACGTCTAGTAATCCATTTTTAATTAGGGTTTCTAATTTACAGTGTGGGTTACAGAGAATTAAAGATAGATCACTAACCGTCTTGTAGCGGAAGAACAACGATTACGATGCCTACGAACTGCAGGTAGAAGAAGATCTCGACGATTTCCGGGTTGCCGTCGCCAAACTGAGCTTAGCACGACAACAGAAGAGCGAACCGAGAGAGATGTTGCGGCTGAAAGGATCTCCAGTGGCAGATCTAAAATGGATCTGGAAAATGGGGAAATATAGAGCAAATCTGGAGCAAAGAGGATTTTAGGGTTTTGGGGTCGGTCGGCAGCCAACAGGGGTGGTGCCGCGTAAAAGAGGGTGAGGGGAAGCTCGGGAGGATGAAGGAAGGTAAGAGGATGATTGGGGAATGATTGGGGAAGAATATGAGCTAAGAAAAGTGAAGAAAGAATAGGAATGGTCGAGGGTTTAAATAAAGAAAATGTGCGGCGGCTACAACTTAACCTAGGTTTACTGGGCAATTTAGTCGGTCAGAGAAGGGTGGTCGACCGACTAGTTTAAGATCTAGTCAGTCGGTCGTCCAACTGACACCAACTAACGTCAAACAGTGAACAGTGTCTGTACAGAGAAGGCATGATTAGTCGGTCTGTGAAGACCCGTCGACCGACTAGTTTGGGAACTAGTCGGTCGGTAGATGTTCTTTGACCGACTAACCACAAACAGTAACTCGACTGTACAGAAGATCTCAGAATTAGTCGGTCTGAGTACAAGTTCTAACCGACTAGTTTGGAAACTAGTCGATCGAAGAATGTGCTTAGACCGACTAAACGTAAACAGTAACTCAGTCCAAATTTACTGACAAGAACTAGCCGGTCTGAGAAGTGTTGCCGACCGACTAGATTGCAATCTAGTCAGTTGGCTCTCCTTCACGAACCGACTAAGATGCACGAAAAGTGCCAAATCGAAGCGCAAAGCTTCAGGAAGATTCCTATGGCCTCTAGGATCACCCTAGCACTAAGATTAAGGCGCTATGAAGCCAATCGTAGGGACTTCTATCGAGAAAACACACAAAGTGGGGAACATCCAATATTATTCATATAAAAGTCATTACAAAAACCGGTCGTTACATCCTCCCCACCTTAAGAAAAATTCCGCCTTTGGAATTTCCTAACACTCACGTGTCAGGGAACAAAAGTGGGTAGCGCTCTCGCATCTCGTCTTCTCTCTCCCAAGTAAACTCCCCTGGCGAGCCGTGTCGCCACATCACCCTAACAAGATCGACGGTCTTGTTCCGAAGTGACTTCTGACGCCTGTCCAAAATATGCACTGGCAGCTGGTCATATGTCAGATAAGGGCGAATGGTGATCTCCGAGAAATCCACGGCGTGAGATGGATCACTGATGTACCGACGAAGCTACGACACATAGAAGACATCGTGAACACCTTCCAAAGATGGCGGCAAGGCTAAGCGGTAGGCTACCTCGCCAACTCTCTCCAGAATGTCAAACGGTCCAATGTATCTCAGGCTCAGCTTCCCTCGTTTCCTAAAGCGAATCACTCCTCGATTCGGGGAAATCTTCAGGAACACATGGTCACCTGGCTGAAACTCCAACGGACGTCGTTTAGCATCAGCCCAATGCTTGAAACGGTCCTGAGCAATCCTCAGCCTCTCCCGTATGTTCCTCACAACATCAACAGCCTCAACAATCATCTCAGGTCCCAACAGCTCCCGATCTCCAATGTCATCCCAGCTCAGTGGCGATCGACATTTCTTCCAATATATCGCGGTAAAAGGTGCCATGCCAATACTCGCCTGGTAGCTGTTATTGTAGGCAAACTCCACGAGGTGGAGATGATCCTCCCAAGAACCCTTGAAGTCCAACATACATGCCCTCAGCATGTCCTCCAAGATCTGGATCGTCCTCTCGGACTGGCCATCCGTCTGCGGATGGTACGCCGTGCTGAAACTCAGACTCGTACCCAAACTCTTCTGCAAACTCTGCCAAAACTGAGATATGAATCTCGTGTCTCTGTCAGACACGATACTCACGGGGACTCCGTGAAGTCGTACGATCTCCTGCACGATTCACGTTACATCACTATCTAAACTAGGAAAGGAAATTAAAACGGAGAGTAAAAGATTTACCTCCATATATCTCCTTACTAGCGCCTCAGTGGACTGTCCTACTCGGAAAGGAATAAAGTGCGCGGATTTGGTCAATCGGTCTACGATCACCCAAATCGCGTCATTCTGCTTCGGACTCCGAGGTAGTCCAGTCACGAAGTCCATAGTGATGTGTTGCCACTTCCACTCCGGAATCGGAAGCGGTTGTAGCAACCCCGCCGTACGCTGATGCTCCGCCTTTACCTGCTGATAAACCAAGCACTTGGCTATGCTCCGAGCCACACTCCTCTTCATACCATGCCACCAAAAGTTTAGGTGAAGGTCCTTGTACATCTTGGTCCCACCAGGATGCACAGAATACGGCGAACTGTGTGCCTCCGCCAACAGCTCCTCTCTAATATCTCCAGCAGGCACAGACAACCTGGCTCCAAACCTCAACGAGCCATCCTCATGAATCAAAAAGTCAGTCCGCAGACCGGCTTCCACCATCTCCCGAATCCTTACCAACTTCGGGTCTCTAGACTGCCCAGCCTTGATCCGATCCACGATCGTCGACTGTATCTGCATACTCATCAACGAAGAGACCTCTCCAGGCAGAACAATCTCAATACCGGACTCGCAAAAATACTGTTGCAATCTCCACTGTGAAGTCAACAACATCACCACCGGAAGCCTACTCAACGCATCAGGAACCACATTCACCTTGCCAGGGTGAAACTGCAAATCAATCTCATAATTCGCCATGAGCTCCAACCACCGACGTTGTCGCATGTTGAGCTCCTTCTGAGTGAAAATATACTTCAAGCTTTTGTGATCGGTGAAGATCTTCACCTTCTCACTCAGCAGGAAGTGCCTCCAAATCTTCAACGCAAACACGACAGCGGCCAACTCCAAATCGTGCGTCGGGTAATTCTTCTCATGAGCCTTAAGCTGACGAGAAGCATACGTAATCACGTGCCCATGCTGATGCAAGACACAACCAAGACCATTGCCAGACGCATCACAAAAGATATCGAATCCTCCACTCCGGTCAGGCACAGCAAGAACAGGGACAGACATCAGCTTCTCCTTCAGAACACCAAAAGCTCCCTCACAGGCATCAGACCAAACAAAAGATACATCCTTCCGCGTCAATCTGGTCATCGGCTCGGCAATACGGGAGAAATCCTTGATGAATTGCCGATAATAACCTGCAAGTCCAAGGAAACTCCGGATCTCAGACGCTGACTGCGGAACCGGCCACTCCCTGATAGCCTTAATTTTCTCGGGGTCCACCGAAATACCATCTCCAGTCATCACATGCCCAAGAAAAGCAACTCTATCCAGCCAAAACTCGCACTTGGAATACTTAGCATACAACCTATGCTTCCTCAAGATCTCCAATACCGTTCTCAAGTGCGACGCATGCTCCTCTTCTGACTTCGAGTAGATCAGAATGTCGTCAATGAAGATAACAAAAAACTTATCTAAAAGTCATAGAAAATCAAATTCATCATATTCATAAAAACCGCGGGTGCGTTGGTTACACCGAAAGGCATAACCACGAACTCGTAGTGTCCATATTTCGTCCTGAATGCTGTCTTCGTAACATCTTCCTTCCTCACCTTCAGCTGTTGATAACCACTCCTCAGATCCAGCTTAGAGAATACCCTCGATCCTCCCAGCTAATCAAAAATGTCATCAATACGAGGCAAAGGATATCGATTCTTGACGGTCACCGCATTCAACTCCCGGTAGTCCACACACATGCGACGCGAACCGTCCTTCTTCTTTACTAGCAGTACCGGTGCTCCCCACGGAGACACACTAGGATTAATGTAACCCTTCTGAAGAAGTTCATCCAGCTGCTTCCGTAATTCCTCCAATTCTGCTGGCGCCATGCGATACGGTGCTTTCGAAATGGGCTGTGCTCCCGGAATGAGGTCGATCGAAAACTCGAGAGCTCGATCAGGTGGTAATCCAGACATCTCCTCGGGGAAGACATCGTCGAAATCATGCACTACCGCAGGCCGACACTGCTCCATCTGCATAGTAACGATCTCCACCGGCTTGGCCCGAAACCTGACAGGACCAAGAAAACTACTACCGCGGCTGAACTCGAACACCGGATGTCCAGGGATCTGGAACATTACCTTCTTCCTCCGACAATCGATCGTGGCATAGAAGCTCCCTAGCCAGTCCATCCCGAGAACGGCATCATAGTTGATGATGTCGTGGACAATAAAATCAACGTAGAGCTCATGTCCACAGACCACCAAAGGGCAAGATTTGCAACCACGATGCACCGAGACCACGCCATTCCCTGTAATGATGTTCCAACTCTTGGGAAGAGGGGAAGTCGACAAGGAATGCCTCTCCACGAAGCTCCGGGAAATAATGCACATCGATGCACCTGAGTCGAAGAGGACTCGTGCAGGAAATATGCAAACCAAAATCACACCTAACAGACAGTCTAACAATCAAGTTCTATTCTAGCAAACAAACATATGTAAGCAACCAAACATAATCTAATAACTAAAACTAACTAAGGAAAGAAACAGCTAGATTGAGGGTTACCTGCAATAACCTCATCCACCGCCTCGGTCTCAACAGCAGTCATCAGAAACGCCTGCCGCCTCGGCTGAACAGCCTGCTGAAAAGCCTGCCTCTGCGGAACGAGAGGCGCTCCACGTCCAGCAGGAGTAGGTTCCCTCTGCTGCAACGGCTGAGCTGCAACAGGTCCCTTCCACGGTTGCTTGGACTTCGGGCAGTCCTTCATGGCGTGCGCAGGATCACCACAAATCAAGCACTGCCCCAACATCTTCCGGCACTAATCCTTGACATGCCCAGTTTTGCCACAGAAATTACAAGTCTTCAGAGTAGGAGGTCCTCCGGGCCTCTTGAACTGCACCGGCTGATTGGGCCTGAACCCTGGTCTCGTCACTGCCCTGGCCTGCTCTACAGGCCTCTTCCCAGCTCCAGAAATCTTCCCTCTCTTCTGGCTCATAATCCGCTCCTGCCTCTTCGCCGCAATGAAAACCTTCTGATAGGACTCCGCATCAGAAGAAGTCACATAGCTCTGAAGATCCAAAGAAAGCCCCTGCAGAAACCTCTGGGCTCTCTCATCAGCATCCTGCACCATCTTCTGTGCGAAACGACTCAGCCTAGTGAACTCCTGGTGGTACTGGTCCACCGTCAAGCTCCCCTGCTTCAGGTCAATGAAGCGATGTGCCATCTCCCTCCTGGCAGCCTTCGGAAAATATTCCTCATCAAATCTGGACTTGAAAGTAGCCCAAGATATCGGCTCCTCCAGCAACTCCTCCTCGGCATCACACCAGTTCCGAGCGTTATCCTTAAGCTGCTTCTTCGCCAAGTCAACCCATCTAGTAGGGTCGACCTTCGACATCTTCAAGTTGTCCTCCATGTTCCTGGTCCATTCATCCACAGCCAGAGGTCCTTCGGTCCCATCAAAGTAAGCGGGACCCAGCTCCCGAAACTGCTTCCCTCCGGGCTTGAAGCGAAGGACATTCTGAAAAGGCTGCACTGCTCGAGCAGGTGGAACATTCCGGGCATTCTGCAGCATCCCCTGCTGCACCCGCATCATCTGATGCATCATCCGCATGATCTCCCCGTTGGTGGGCTCCCGATCAGGCTCCTCGACACGAGGGGGCACACCACCACCAGCACGGGTATTCCGTCTCCCAGCCATCTATTGACACAGAAAACGAAACAAATTAGACTCTCAGCCTAATGACTCGGTGTTGAAATTTTTTATCAGACATCCTATAATTCTTATCGTTGTTCCGATTAAGTCACAGTTACATAAAGAACCTGCGTGGGCCACCAAAGAAACTTGTCACGCTCCGCTTCCCAAAAACATGGAGGCAAAGCGTGAGAAGGTCCGCTCAGACTTGAAGCTACAAAGCCGCAAGTCCGATAAGCGTCAAGTATCACAAAGTAACAGGTCCCTGTAATGTGACTCGGAAACAACAATAACAATAATAGGAAAAGAGGCAAATAATTAGAACTATTCAACTCAGAGTCCAGATATAAATTCAACAACCAGAAATGCCACCAGGCAAACAAAAGAGTCCAAAAAGAAAATGCCTAGCATGGCCAACGAGAACTAACAACAACGGTGCTACTCACCGACAACAACACAACTAACAAGGAAGGAACAAAGGAACACTAGGACTGGTCACCGGTGTCCTCGTACTCAACGTCAGCAACGGGATCGGGCACGAACTCCACGAACTCGTCACCCTCCACAGCAGTCTCTGGCTCAGCAACTAACATGCGTCACCCAAAGAGAAGTGGCACATGTCAGCAAGTCTACAAGACTTGTGCAAGGAAACTAAAGAAAAGTGGTAACAACCTAGCAGTTCTAGAGTATAGTATGACATGGCATTTTATGCAATGAAAACAACAACAGTTTATGTTATGGCATGATTATAGCATGGCAAGTAAACATGGCATGGCAAGTAAACAATTACATGACAAGTACAAGAATTGTAAGCACGTCGTGCACAGAGATTCCGCCCTTTGGCTAGAGTGGCTGTACGGGCCAACTCTTATGCTCAAGTGACCGTTTATCCCTACCCCTCCACGTGTGTCGAGCCAGGGCATTTCCCCCGAACACGTAATGCTCGCTTCTGGATCACGAGCCAGGAAGTGTTTTTAACACGTATGGCGTAGGGTTATGCCCGCATAACGGGTGCCTAGCCGGTAACACGGAAACACGGATTTGTACAAGGATTTGTAGCGTGTGCTACGATGCAACATGCAACATACTATGTAAAAATGGATGCGCATGATAATTATTTGAAATGAAATTGCGTACCGTTAAAGAAAATTAAACATGACAGGCAGTTATATGACATGGCATGACAAGGGAAATTCTAGCTTCGTTGTCAAGCTAGAATTGAATTTGCGCCTAGACCGCTATCATTTCACGGTCTAGTCTCTTTCACGCTAAAACAAGTATTGGCCTAAAAACATGGCCTAAAGCAAGGTTGGCAAGTTTCACTTGCCTGGTACCGAAGTTGCTGTTCGACGAGAGTCACGAGATCGGTATCCTACGGAAATTGGGTTCGCTGTTATGGCAAAATAGAAAATTAGATTTATAGTTCTAAACCGGTTTGCATTGGAATCCTATAACGTCTAGTAATCCATTTTTAATTAGGGTTTCTAATTTACAGTGTGGGTTACAAAAAATTAAAGATAGATCACTAACCGTCTTGTAGCGGAAGAACGGCGATTACGATGCCTACGAACTGCAGGTAGAAGAAGATCTCCACGATTTCCGTGTTGCCGTCGCCAAACCGAGCTTAGCACGACAACGGAAGAGCGAACCGAGAGAGATGTTGCGGCTGAAAGGATCTCCAGCAGCAAATCTAAAATGGATCTGGAGAATGGGGAAATATAGAGCAAATCTGGAGCAAAGAGGATTTTAGGGTTTTGGGGTCGGTCGGCGGCCAACAGGGGTGGTGCCGGCGCAAAAGAGGGTGAGGGGAAGCTCGGGAGGATGAAGGAAGGTAAGAGGATGATTGGGGAATGATTGGGGAAGAAGATGAGCTAAGAAAAGTGAAGAAAGAATAGGAATTGTCGAGGGTTTAAATAAAGAAAATGTGCGTCGGCTACAACTTAACCTAGGTTTACTGGGAAATTTAGTCGGTCAGAGAAGGGTGGTCGACCGACTAGTTTAAGATCTAGTCGGTCGGTCGTCCAACTGACACCGACTAACGTCAAACAGTGAACAGTGTCTGTACAGAGTAGGCATGATTAGTCGGTCTGTGAAGACCCGTCGACCGACTAGTTTGGGATCTAGTCGGTCGGTGAACGTTCATAGACCGACTAAGGGTAGAATTAGATGGATATTAAGTACTGAGAGTTAGTCGGTCCGAGAAGAAACTCTAACCGACTAGTTTGGGAACTAGTCGGTCGGTAGATGTTCTTTGACCGACTAACCACAAACAGTAACTCGACTGTACAGAAGATCTCAGAATTAGTCGGTCTGAGTACAAGTTCTAACCGACTAGTTTGAAAACTAGTCGGTCAAAGAATGTGCTTAGACCGACTAAACAAAAACAGTAACTCAGTCCAAATTTACTGACAAGAACTAGCCGGTCTGAGAAGTGTTACCAACCGACTAGATTGTAATCTAGTCAGTTGGCTCTCCATCACGAACCGACTAAGATGCACGAAAAGTACTGAATCGAAGCGCGAAGCTTCGGGAAGATTCATATGGCCTCTAGGATCACCCTAGTACTAAGATTAAGGCGCTATGAAGCTAATCGTAGGGACTTCTATCGAGAAAACACACAAAGTGGGGAAACATCCAATATTATTCATATAAAATTCATTACAAAAACCGGTCGTTACATATGGGTTGACTCTGAAGCCATGCCGAGTACCAATATCCTTGAGTCTTATGCCATGATTAGACCAATCGAGTTATGCATGCTTGAATTGAATTCTATTCTTGTCGCATATGAAATTTGCATGTATGAATTTTGCATATGTGATTTATGTGAGAGGGTGGCCCTATTACCCCTCAATAAAAGTCTTGCTCGAGGACGAGCAAGAGTTTAGCTTGGGGGAGTTTATTAAGTGCATTTTATGCACATATTTCCTCACCTTCGCCCCCTTGCTTCCTACCTTTATTATGCATTGTTCTCACCATATTGCCTATTTCTATTCACTTTTATCCACTTTACGTTGTCGGTGTATATTTTCTGTATTTCAGGATAAGATCGCATACAATGATGAATAGTGGCAATGAGAGAAGTAAGAGAAAGAAGATGGCAAGGAATGACGTAGATTAGAAGAAATAAGGAGTGGAGAAGGACAAACTTACAAGCAACACGACAGTGCATGTGCACGCACGGCCGTGGCATCATATTAGAAGAGAGGGTGAATGTGCTGCTTCAGCGGCACGACCGTGTGGCTACACCGCACGGCCGTGTTGAAATTCATACAGAGAAGTGTCTGTTTCATCGCACGGCCATGTCAAAATTAAAACAGAGCGACCAATCTTTAGTCTACAGACACGGTTGTGCCCAGATTCACAACTCTCGAGCCTTGTAACAGCCTGCAGATATGGTCATGATACACGGCCATGCGCCTGGAGCTACTTAGAGCAGCCTTGGGACTTTGGAGATCGATTGACACGGCCGTGTTGATTAGTGGCACAACCATTCGTAAGTCAACTTCTTAGCAATGTACTGCCTAGGAGCTGCACGGCCGTGCTACATGCCGACACAGCCGTGCGCCTGCTACTGTATAAAAGTAAATGTTAAAGATGAACTTGGGGCAGCTTTTGTTTTGGATTTCATTGTTTGGGCGAATTCTGGGGCTACTCTTCTAGGGTTTTTTGGTTTTCTATTATTGAAGTATTGTAAGGACCTCTTAACCTTTTTTATTGAATGCTATCACTATTATCCATCTTGTGAGTGTAATTGTTGTTGTTATTTCTCTTATTTCATTCTCCCGTCAATCTACTATGTATGCCTCCAAGATGTTTTCCATCACTAATTTAGATATGTGTAGTTCCTTTGTATAGGGCTATGTAGAGCCTTATTTTAGGATTTGTAATTGGTGGATTGCCCCAAATATCGATTCAAAGCAGATTATAGTCTAGAAATGGGTTTGGATTAGATTGTAATTCAACTAACCCCATTATTGTGCTAAATAACCTTAATCGCAGACGAACCATTGGGGTTTTGGTTTGATGCCTCTAATGGATGGCTGACTATCTAATGCTAGGCTGCGACGAACCATCGGATAATCTAATGCTAGGCTGCAACGAACCATCGGATACACTCATTAAAACTACTTGATAGCCACCGTCGAATTATCGGGGCACCGATAGAGGTCCAACCCATTCTCCGAGTCTTCTCTCACAAACACACGTCGAGAGGACGAGGATAGAGACCTTGTTCTCATCTATGACTATAATCGATTGCATCGATAAGCTAGATCTATCCAGTACATAATATACAATAGCGATGATACACTAGCCCTAGCACTCTTTCATATTTGATATCGATTCTGACATCATCTCACTTTGAGACATCAATCACGTAGCTATACAAAACCCAATACTGATCCCTTATTGAGCCATCGCCTCCATGAGTTCGACACCCACTGCATACGACACCGTACGCTTGCGGTATTATATCTTTCCCATCAACAACCAACACATAGAAGTTTTAGCCAAGCATGGAGAGAAAAGAATTAATATTCATTGACAAATACATCATCTTTAGCCCAAAAAACATGTATAAAACTCAAATATGAAACAAAATTAGGGAATTTATCACCAATTCTTCATATCCTTCAACAATAGCTCTCTGCCTCTGTCTCCAGGGCCTCCAAAAGTTACGCATGAATACGCTTGGAAATCGTCAAAATAAGCAAGGAGAACCCCAAAACCCTAGCCAATTATGCATTTTTATACTCTTTTCTCCTTAACGGGTCTGCGGGTTGCTTGCGGGTCCGAATCCGCTCCCAAGTATACCTTAAACCTGCTCCGCTTGGTCTGATCAATTGCCGACCATTCGATCCAGGCGGTATCAAATGTCGGGCTGCCACGTGGTAATGCGGATTGCCGTGTTTGCCTGCCGTTCTGCATGATTGCATGATTCGAGTATGCATCAGGCTCATCCTTGGCCGTTGGATCTATAATAGATGATCGCGATTGTGCCCGTCACCCCCAACTGTCGCCATCTGATGTGAGCCGAAACCGTTGAGATTGTGCCATGTGTCCCCGGTGCTGAGTGGTTAAGCGATCGTATTTTCCCGTGTTTGCTGCGTATTTTTGCAATTTTAAATGTTATTCTGCCTTCAAAACATGTTAATAGGATGACTCGACAACATGCTTTTATATGGTTTATATGCTCTGATTATCAATAGAAGCTCTCAGGTGGCAGTTGTTGCACCTTAGCCTTTTGACTTAAGACGAGCTAAAGAACCTTGCATGTGGAGGGCTTTTGCTTAGTCTCTTATCGATCAACGATGAATGCGATCATTGCTAGGTGCTAACTAAGTTTAGTCCAAAGTATGTGAATGGATATAGCAGCAAGACAGGATTCATCTCCTTGACATGGGAGGTTCATGTCGCAGGGAGTTAGTATGTATCCATTGTAAATCCTTAACCAATGTAGAAAAAATAAAAGTAATAATGTAATTTGATTGATCCATCTTTTACTATGGTATCATATACAAGACTCACGACATTAAGGTGTTATTAAGGTTTGACAAATATCTATATCGTAGATAACTTAGTGACATAGTTTTGATGAAGAGCCCGAACTACATGGTACTTGTTGTTGATATGCATAGATTTGGTATGAAGAAGAGTCCAGTCTCACACTAACGAAACAATGACGATGTCAAAATCGATGATCTTCATATGTAGATAGCAACATTTTCGTCCATGTGACATGATCTTAGAGTACGATCAAGTTGCTATTGACGTAGGAATTGGGCCTTTAGAGTCTTACAACGATGATGGCTCATTACGATAATCAAAAGAAAATAACTTTACGTATACATTATATACACAAACAATCGTAAGGACGTATGATCTCTTAATTAAGAGAGCAAAACATGTCGTACAGTGTTGCAAATATGAGAGGAGAAAATTCGTAAAGAGTTACAATGCCTAATCCAAAAATAATGATGAAAACCACTAATGAAATCATGCCCAAGTCATCGCGAGTGACGAAGCAGTGTCACCGGAGGGATGGCCTGTCGCCCGACGATCGACCAACGGCCAGCAGCATGCTGGTCTTAGCCAGTAGACTAGATGCCTGCATGGTTACGGCCAGCAGCCAGTGGCTATGGTCAATGTCCACCTCACGATAGTGCGCAGTGACATCAAGTCCCCGCCTATACTTGGCCTGGTTTGATGAGTGTTTTGGTTCAGGTTTGATATTATTTTGATCCAATTGTTGGGTCAAGATTCCATCCAAAATATAGAGTTCGACTCAAATAAGAAATTCTAAAAGTTGTAGGATTTCTAAGGATATTTTCTTTAATCCTACGTGTAATTAGATATGGTTTGACTCTAAATAAAACTCCTAAGAATTAAATGAATATCAAGAGATCTTTCTTTAAGCACTACATATTTATGGAGATGGCATGGCTCTAACTAGAACATCTAAATATAATTGGATTTCAAGTGATCTTAGCACTATATAACGGGATCCTCTTCTCCGCTCAAAGGCATCCAATTAACCCAACAATCAAAAGATCTAAGATCTGAACATCTAGAGAGAAAAAAATTATCTTGAAACATTGGCTTAAAGATAGAATTTTTCTCTCGTAAAATAATTTTTTTTCCTTCTCTTCCTTTCAAGTGCTAGCAACGCTTGGGATCGAGTTTGAGCTCTTGTAGGTTTCGTAGACAATGAGGAGTTTAATCATACATTATTATTTTATTGTGAGGAGCTCTAAGCATATATCTCTCGCTTTCATCATTCTTCATTTATAGTATTCTCAGCCCAAATCCCCTTCTTTCTTAACCAATGGGAAGTATATCCTTTCCATAGCTCAAATGCATATATTTGGATCAGCATATGCCCTTAAATCTTAATTAGGTCCAACAGCTGGTTCTATTTCTAGCTAGTTAGGACTTAACTACATGTTATTCCCTTGTTTACATCAACACCGAGCTTGGATCCTACAACTAACAGTGAGCTCTACAATTTAACGTATCTGTTCAATTATCAAGATTCAATAATTTTTTACAATTTGGTCAGTGACAGCTCTACATTAATACTCTCAACTTACGAGCTATTTATATTCAATTTACTTGGTCATTACACGAGCTATGCATTCAATTTAACGATTCTTCAGCCTTACTCAAAAGAAAATTAATTGGTACCTTGATATTAACTTGGAGACAACTTTATGTTTTGATGTTTATATTAATTAGAACAGCTTCATTTGTCTACCATAGATTGGTTGGACTTGCACTTGGGCTAGCATTTAAGATGCAGAATTTCAAATACATTTTGATACATCAATACAATGTTTAAATAGCTAGACATTTATAGGCATCACTTTCACGCAACATTAGTACTGATTTCTTAGACATTTTGTTGCTCTTTTATAAGCCAAATCCACCAATGCTCATGGTTATCATTCAAATATTATCTTGGTTATGAAAGCGTTGCTCAACAACCTCGTTTCCTAGGTGCATGCATCTATTTGGATTTGTCGTTTGGAAGTTTATCATTCCAATAGATGTCGATAAAACGGTTGTCTCCAATCGCCTTCTTATTTTATTGTTTGGACTTCTTTGACTGTCTTTGCTTTGCTATTATACTTAATGAAATCCTTTTCCACTTGATTGAAATGATCAATTAGGAATTTCCAGAGACATATCTTTTGAATTTTTCATACTTATTATTGTAGGGTTTTGCCTACTGGAGTAACAAATATAAGCCCGCTCCTCCTTTTATTTTAAGGTATCCTTGAGCTAGATGTTGGCTGTATGGAAACGACTCCATCGAAATATAGTCTCTAATAGAGCTCATCATCCTTTGTGCGTAGAATATATTCATATGAGGCTCACTATTAAGTCAGTAGTTATCTAAAATATGTTCTTGCGAGAAGATATGCTAGTGCTTTCCCTTTATAACTTTCAAAGGCATACATGATGATGAACTTACATCTCATAAAGCTAGTCTTTACATCATTTTTGTTCTTATCATAAGCCATTTCAAAGGATACACTTTCGAGACTAGAATAACTTGATGTCCTTTTAAACAATGTGGCTGTAGATATTTTATTTTTCAGATTTTGCCCCTTTTAAAGACATAGCGGATGATATCCTTTTAAATTTTTGTGATACAGCATTGGGCTGGTCCAATGATTGTTGGATATTGGCCATTAAGCCCAAGTTTTGATGATGACCATCACATAATATAGCTAATGATTCTACATGTTTTAGTCTCAGATTAATAATTGCTTATCTTAATGAGGAGACAAAGTATTAGGGGATAGGATGATGGATTCAAGGCTATGGAGTAAAAGCATGGCAAGAAGAATGAAGAATTCATGTGTAATTTTATATTTTCTTCATGTATTTTTCTTTTATTATAGAATATTTGTTAAGCCTTGAATAGATGCACACATACTCATATGCATCATTTCCATCTTATGGTATCATAGATTTAGTCTAGAACCCATCCTATTGATCCCTAGCCTAAAACCCTCTTTATAGTGTCTTTGGAGCAGGATCCGATGTCGGATGCAGAATCACCATATGTCTGGCATATCTGTGACATTCTTCTTCAGACACAGCCGTTTGTCAGCTCATTGGCCAGACATATAAACAGTGGATCAGATGTCTGACTGGTGAATTCAAGACGTCTGTTCAATGAGGACTTTTGTGGATTATTTCCTGATATCTATCTCCCACCTCACCGATGTTTTCTTAGCCGTCTGATGAAGAATGATAAGACGACTAAATAGCGTTCCAGCCGTCTGATTAGTGTTCATCAGACATATGGTTGATGGGGATTGGACACCGTTTTTCTTCTGTCCAACTCCACTATCAGCCGTTTGATGTTATGTTTCCAGAAATCTAAACAGTTGATCATCCATCTGAGAACACTTTAACAGACGTCTGATGATTCAGCAAATCTACCCGTTTATAGTCATTGGTTGTGATTTTTCTCGGTTGGTTTTCTTGGATTATGTGCAGTTTTGATGTCTTATTTAAGACCCATTTGAGATGTATTTTTGGGACCATTGCTACTGAGATAGAACTCATTTCTAGAGCCAGATCCAATAGAATTTTCTTTCTCTTATTCTCTCTTTCACACTTTAGTGTTATGCATTGATCTTGCATCAAGGGGAGAAAGGTTTCCAAATGAATCAAACTCATTTTCAAGCACTTGGTTTTCAATCTTCCATGCCTTCACACACATCGGTAGGATCTATTCAATGTATATGTAAGATTGATTTGGTTAGAATTTTTAATTACCACTACATTATTCACCCCTAGTGTATTGCTTAGTGTTTACGGATCCCACAATGATCAGTCAATTATTTGTTTGGACGTGCATGCCTAAAGGCCCAGTAGAGTCTGTAGCTTCGGCCTAGCAGCCCGAAGGCCCTCATGTGCAGCTGATCATCTCCTCATTTTAGACGACAACTTGACTGACCATTGGGCTTCTTCATTTAAAGAGTTTACTCATGATGGAGACATTCAATGACCGATCGTTCAACTCATAATCCTTGCTGACCAGCTAAGGCCTAGAGCAAAAACTGTCTTGAAAGCTCAGACGTTACCCTCTAACGTACCTCAACATCGACCACCTATAAATAGTTTTCCAGACAACGAGAGACATGATGAATTTAGATAAATTTTCCCAGACATTCTCTGACAACCAGATTTCCTTACATCGGTATCTGCTCCACCTGAACTTTACATTTCCTTCATAGCTCGACACGGGTAACTATCGATGGATCTCCCAACAGATTGGCCATAGTTACCCCGAGCCTCCTTGAGGCATTATCTGACTTAAGCATCATCAGGGATTAGGTCAGACCCAAGATAAGATCCTTCCTAATGAGCTACTCATGTTGCAGGATGCTGAAGGTAGCCTGTCGATAGTTTAGACTTGCCTCCAATATCTCGGCTCCTAGTCCATTCATCCGTGGTTAGCTTGCCTGTGCCCAATCAGCTGCCAGCATTATCCTACATCAGTTACTACAACCGTTTCATCGTCTAACGACATCAATGGTGAGAAAACACCAGTAAACATTTGGCATGATCTATGCGAATGAGTTAACACATTTTCAACCACACAAATGATGACTCGACTGACCAATCAAGGGCCTAAAAGGCCAATCATTGTAGGGGCATCAGATACTCTGTTGCACCTCACAGTTCCTAGTTCTTCCTCTCATGTAATGCCTGAGTCACACTTGGTGACTTTGGAGCAGTTCCAACCATTATCACAGGAGGTAAGCATCAATATTCAGGCACTGATCTCGTGATAAAATAATTGATTGGTCTGCAACCTTAGACAACTGCGAGCCCACCATCCATCCCAACTACTCTTTAGCAGCACCCAGTAATGCCACCTAACATGTCGGTGGGCCAAGGGATTGTATCTCATTACCTAGAGTGACGGTTCATCATACCTTCTTCCCCACTATGACTGCAATAGAGCCCCATCTCCCCTTATCCTAAAGGAGCTCACAACAACGAGATTGGAGGCCATGTCTGAACTACAACAGACCTCAGTGATTTGCGGTCCTCACTTGGTAGAGCTGAGGATCGTCACCTTGCTCTGGCTGATGATCGATACCAAGAAAGCTATTATGGGTGAAGTCGCAGCCCTCATCGTAGGTCTCACACAGGCCTCAAGAGGAAGGCTCAAAGATACAATCTTTCCCATATGAACTCCTTTGATAACTTAGATGAGGATCAACGAAACTCTTCTAGTGCTTGTAACAATCGACTTAGGAGATCTATGCACCAAGGTGGTGAACGATGACATCACTTCTCTTCATCGAGCTCGAATGAGGAACAAAATCCACAGAAGAAGAGAATCACCTTGGCCTTACTGCCGCCCAGATTCAAGATGCCCGACATGAACTGGTATGATGGCTCAGGTTATCCATAAGAGCTTGTCCAGGGCTAGGGATGGAAAAATGAGCCCCACCCGACCCAACCCGACCTGAACCCGGCACCCTTAACCAGGTATGGGTAGGGGCCAATCCGGGTCAAGTAGGAAACGAGTTGACCCGACCCGACCCAGATAAAATCCGGGTCGGGTATGGGTTTGGCATGCCAACCCGGATGACCCGAATTCGACCCGGTTTACTTTCTCTCTATATATAAAAATTTATATAATAACTTCAATACACAGTTGCAATGGAAATTGTGCTTATACGATTTGAATTGTTGTCCTCTTCTTTAAGAGGTCTGGGATTCAATTCCCTTTACATACAACTTTTTTGTTAATTTTATTACTTTCGTTAATAAAATGGTAACGTCAATTATACTTCCTTGTTGTCATCAGTGCGGTTTAAGTGAGGAGCTACTGGAAATTATGCAACACTTAATAAATTGTCGGTGGCTCTTAATAAATAACGGGATATCGAAAAAGAGCAGTAGTGTATAAGTTAAATCTTAACCCGACAGGTTAACCCGAACCCGACCCGGAAATTTTCCGGGTCACCCGAACCTGACCTGGATTCAATCCGGGTCGGGTTAGGGTTTACCCATATCTGGATCGGGTCAAATCTGACCCGACCCGAACCCGAACCCACCCGACCCGTTTGCCACCCTTATCCAGGACTACAAAGGGGTTATGGAGATATAAGGGTCCAACGATTCCCTCCTTTGGCATGCTTTCCAGATTACTCTACAAAAGGCTATAAAGGAGTAGTATAATGGACTTTCCAACCAATATATTGGGTCGTTCAAAAGCTTGGCACAAGCCTTCTGCCAACAATTCATGGCAGGAATGAGGAGGAAGCGAAGCTCGGCCCACGTATTCACCCTGGTGAGAAAAATGGTGAGAAGTTACGAAGCTTCTTAAAGCGCTTCAATTCATAGAGGCTGATCATCGAGAGTTGCAGCAATGAGGTGACCATCGATGCACTGAAGAAGGGGGTTCACTGTAAAGACCCGATGAAGTCTCTGCATTATAAACTATCTCGCAGCCTGGATCAGCTCCTTACCATTATATAATTAGATATAGAAAACAAAAATCTTAAAGAAGAGAATAGTGTGCTTAAGAATGAATGTAAATATTTATGTACAAGAATATAAGAGCTTGACATGAATATTTCTTTTATTAAATTAAAATATGAAGAAATCACCAAAATGTTGATAAATTCAACAAGGGTAAAGAGAATTTGAACAAAATTATCTCGTACCAACATGTTTCCAACTTTAAGCCAGAATTAGGATATAATAACTTAAAGAAAGAATTTACAAGCAAATCAAGTTAAGAAAAATCATGTTTATATGTACAAAAAATATACGCAATAAAAGGAAAAATTTCATTACTTATGATATATTGCATCATATAAAAATTTGGATTCGTAAAAACTTGAGTAATTATGACAAGAATAAATATATCACAAATTTCATGAAAAATGTGCATTATTCAAGAAATTATTCATAAGTGCACTCTAGAAAATCCAATCCTAAAAGGATTTGGGTTCCAAATGATTACTTCATTGAATCCAATTTAATTTGGGTATCTAAGTTGAATGTTTATTTCTTTTATATACCCAATAATATTAAGAAAAATATTAAAATGGAAAATAAATCTTAGTCTTGGTGGGTTTTCTTGGTCCTTAGGGCTATAAATTCGACGTCTAGCCTTAGTCAGACGGACGACGAGATCAAATCAGCAGTGGAAAAATAGACTTAAAACAATTTTAAATCAAACCCTAAAGAAATTAACCCAAGCCAAAATCTCTACTATCCCGGGGTTGGGTCCGACCAACCCCTAAAGATAGATCTATCTAACAGTTGCAATTATAAATGCATGATTAATTAAACTACATACCTTTCACTTAATTTCTGCAGAATACGAAGCGTCGTTTTCAGCAACGTTTCTTTCTCTGCAAAGGATGCCCCCGGGCTGTTTCTCCCGAGCTGAACCGCGTCCTGAGCCAAACCGCATCCCAAACTGAACTGCGTCCCGAGACGAGCAACACCATGTCACCGATCCTACCACGCGTAAAAGAAATTTCACCTTGAGTGGATCCTTCGTCAAGACTTCGGCTCCGATCCGAGCTCCTTCGTAGATTTGCTAGAGCCCAATCAGGAGCAAGGAAGAATTAAGGAGAAGAAGGGATAATTTATTTAAACTCAGATCTGGGCTTGCTCACATTTAATGGAGCTACTCAGATCTGGAGCTTGGTGCAGGTTTCAAGGAAGTGGCAAGCCCCTATTTGTAGGGATCGTCTAACCCTTGCAATACTAACAACACACACTAGAGGGGGGGTGAATAGTGTAATGGAAATAAAATTGTCCAAATAAAATTTAACTTACAAATGCGGAATTACAAATGCAAGAGGAATTAAATGGCACAATCAATCCAAACGCAAACACAAAGTTTTACCCTGGTTCCCCAAACTTGGGTACATCCAGCCACACCAATATTCACTATATTCCCACACAGAGAAGTGAATACAACTCTCACAAGGAGATACCCCACAAAGAGGATTTATGCCCTACACAAGGACCCAACCAATCCTACACAAGGATCAAGATTCCCACATAGAGAATCACTAACTCCCACTCAGAGAATTAGGGTTAGCCCTACACTAGGACACTCGAACTCCAACAAAGAGAGTTAATTCCCACAAAGAGAATTCCATAGTCCCACAAAGAGACAACCTCTCACAAAGAGAGAAACTCCCACAAAGAGAGTATCCTAATCCCACAAAGAGAAATAGGAAATCAAATTACGCCCTGTAAAGTAAATACTCTTACCTATGCCTTGAGATGCTTACTCATGAATGAATGCAAGGCATGGAAGAGGATCTCCAAGTGTTGGAATATGCTTGAGAGCACTTGGATTATTTCCCTTGAGCTGGACTTCAATGCATGAAGAAAGATGAATGCTCAAAAGAGGGAAATGAGGGAGCTTGAGAGTGGCTTAAAGATCTCTTGAGATTTTCAATAGAATTAAGAGTAATCAAGAATCAATCAAGAAGTTTAAGCATAGGCAGCACACTCATATATATAGGAATCCTATATCAAGCCCAAAAACACAAAGAAACAGCCAAATAATCAAATCTGCAACGGCAAGAAACTGGGTGAAAACGACAGGAACAGTCGACTGATGATCAAGAAACAGTCGAATGATCAACGGCTAGAAAATATCCAACGGCTATAATCTGAGCCATGACAGTCGACTGACAAAGTCAATACAGTCGACTGATAAACAGGACAGGCGCCTGTTAATCCTTCAGCAGACGACTGCTGCAGGGGATGGATCGAAACAGAGAGCTGCACTCTTTCTCCAATTCTTCGCACAGGCGACTGATGTTAATACTACAGTCGACTGTCAAATAGTCAGGCGACTGTACATTCTTCATCCGTCGACTATTGTAAAGTATGGAGAGAAGACAGAGAGATGCAGAGATTGCACTTACGCTAGACAGACGACTGTTGGCCAATAACCAGGTGACTGTAAATATACAGGCGACTGTAAACCGATCGACAGACGACTGTACGTAAAGCTCAAGTTTGAGTCAATAGAAATGTTGACTTGAGCAGTGCATATCAGGCGACTGTAGAAGGAACTACAGGCGACTGGAAATCACCCAGTCGGCTGTGTTTCCCTCAACAGGCGACTGACGGAAAGAGTGAACCTATTGGGTTGGATTCTATGATAATCCTAAGGTTCACTAAGATGGTTTAATGCATGTGCATGAATGAGCAAACCATCTAGCAAAGCATTACATCAACCCTAGACTCAAAAGAGAGAGAAAGCAATAAAGTAAATTACATGAATTACAATGCTTTCTTAAGAGTCTAAGTCTTCAATCTTGATGCCTTGAAAGCTCTCCATCATCTCCAAGCTTTGGCACTCCTTGTGTCCAAACTTTGGCCCTTCTTCACATGATGTCCATCCTTACACCAAGTGATTAGTCTCGAAGAAAGATATCCTTGAAATAAACTGAGAGCCTAAAACATGAGATTCATTAGCAACAACATAATGTTGTGATCATCATCAAAATAAGATTGGTATGAAACACCAATACTCAACAATCTCCCCCTTTTGATGATGACACACATTATGTAAATCATAAAGAATTAAAGCACAATGCTAATGATCTCCCCCTACTTATATGCACCAAATATATAATGAGCTACACAAAGGTAAATACTCAAAATACCAATAACAACATGGTGACATATAATAGGCATGGATTACATAAACCAATTGCAAGGAATAAAAGCATGCAAACATGAAAGGTTTATCTAATCCCATATATCTCTCCTCATAGAGATATCTCTCCCCATATGCATATGTATATATCTCTCCCCCTATAGATATGATCTCATAATGCATATATCTCTCCCCCTTGACATCGTCAAAAAGGTGGACATCAAAAATATCCCCCTTTGACATCTTAACCAAGATGTGACAATATGCAAGAAACGAAAGATATGTATGATACCAAATATAAAAATTTAGTGGGTATCAATTCACTATCCCATGCTCCCCCTAGATCATAGAAATGGTCAACTTTTGAGTTCTAGGATCTAATACCAATTAATTATTGGATCCATGGGCCTTAAAAATGTATCAAAGTAATAGATATGGAAAAATCAAGCTTCAAAGATACACAAGGATATTGCCAAAAACAATGAGACATGAAACAAGTTGGCAATAAACAAGAGGTTTGGTTTGAGACCCAAAATAACCAAATGTAAATAATGATCTCAAATAACCTCCGAAATGAGAGTTAAAATATGTCTTAAGATAATTTAAACATATAATATATTAACTCCCCCATTGACATACACATGGATCAAAAATGCATGTAAGTCAATAAACCCCAAGGTCCCAATTTTCATGAAAAGAAATAAATTTGAAAAATATTTTCAAAATCATGAAACACACACAATCAATGGGTATGCTTAAAATAAACATAGAAGCATAATACCCATGCAATATGCAAATGTGTGAGGAACCTAAACATTAGGTAACCAAACCCAAGAGGAGTTTGATTTACTAACATAATCACACGAGGTGATCACATCCATAACTAGAGAGTTGATGTAACTATCTCTCTTTTGCACACTACCCTTAGTGGGAATCCACAATCTTAAGGACTTCCTAGGCAATGGTTTTGCCTTTGCAAGAGGGAAGGATGTGGCATGCTTAGGTGTAGAAACAAATTTCTTAGCATGCAAAGAATGAGGATTTTGCTTCTTAGCAAAAAATGAAGATTCTTCATTCTTCCTCATCACCTTGTGATCTACATGCTTCTTGTGGGTGTTATTGTTGTACAAGAGAGCATGGTGATCCTTCTTAGATGCTTTAGCAATTTTTCTTGCGTTTGCATCAAAAGAAGAACTAGAGGTGGGTTTGGGAACCACATTTTGAATATAACCCAAACCTCCTCTATGATTTGTTGGATGTTGTTTTTCCAACAAATCGTGGAGTGAATCCCTAGAATACACAAAGCTTATGAGCTTCCGGGATTTCTCTTCACATTTCAACGTAAGTTGTTGAATGTGAGCATCTAAGCTAAGGTTTTGAGCAATGAGATTTTCATTAGAAATACTCAATTTCTTAACTTGAGAGAGAAGTGTGTCTCTCTCACAAGTGTCATAAACATGCCTTTCATCATGAACTACACTTGCAATAACTAGTTCATGCATTCTACTCTTAGAAATCTTATATTTTGCTCTTAATCTATTGTAAGAGTTGATGCACTTACTAGCCTTTTCAGAGAGCAAGTCAAATTTGATCTTGAGCTCCTCATATGAGATCTTTTCTTCCTCGATCTCAGCAACATCATCATCATCCTTGCAAGAGCTTGATGGCGACTTCTCCTCCTTAGCCGTGAGGCACGAATCCTCATAGGAATTGTATGCGACAAGCCAAGCATCCAACTCTTATTCGTTTAATCCGGAGGGGATTGGAGTAGGACCATCCATGGCTACAAAGCATGCGTGAGCATCCTCCTTTGTATCCTCTTCTTCGTTACTAGAAGTGTCCTCACTTGAATCATCAAAGGTCCCGACAAGTCCCTTCTTGTGATTTTTGGACTTGGACTTTCCTTTCCAATACTTCTTCCCTTTACCCTTGTAGGTTTCTTTAATGGGTTTGGAAGGGCATTCGGTGGATAAGTGACCTTTTCCACTGCAAGTGTAACAAGTAGGAACCTTGTTAGAATTGGAGGCAAACTTTGACAAAGAATTACCTTGCTTGCATTTGAGGAACACTTTGAATTGCTCGACAAGATCCTCAATTTCTTCTCCACTTGCATCTTCTTGCTCATCTTCTTCGCTAGGAGCTTCTCGATGGAATTTCCTCCTCCACTTGATTGGCTCCTCCTTGGCATGAAATGCAACCCACTTTTGCTTTTCTAGCTTCTCCGGCTTTGTTGGTTGAATCTCCTTCTTGTGTTGAAGTTTCACTTCATACGCCATGAAATTTCCAATGCACTCCTCAACGGTATATTTGGACGTGTCATAAGACTCCAAAATTCCGTTGGCCTTTGACTCCCAACGAGGTGTAAGGGAGTCTAGGATCTTCTCTACACAATCCTCTTGGGAAATCGTCTTCCCGAGTCCCTCCAAAGCGTTCACAATATCGGTGAACCTAGTGAACATTTCTGAAATGCTTTCGCCTTCCTGCATCTTAAACATTTCATATTTAGATCTAAACACAGTTTGTTTAGATTTCTTTACCTTCGTTGTCCCTTCATGACAAATCTCCAAGGTGTGCCAAATATCATTCGCTGTTTTGCACAAGGAGATGCGATTGAACTCACTAGCAGAGAGAGCGCAATGTAATGCATTCATAGCTCTCGCATTGAACTTGATTGAGTCCTTCTCTGCCTTTGTCCTAGAAGCCGCAGGAGTAGTGGGCTTCTCAAATGGCACCTCCGTGATGTCCCATAAGTCTTGACCCTCCATGTAGATCATCATTCTGATCTTCCAACTAGGATAGTTGGTTCCGTTAAAAAGCAGGGGTCGAACGGTTGAGTGACCTTCTTCATGAGACACGAAAGTAGCGTTGAATGCCATCGTTGCAGTATGCTTTAACCTCGCTCTGATACCAATTGTAGGGATCGTCTAACCCTTGCAATACTAACAACACACACTAGAGGGGGGATGAATAGTGTAATGGCAATAAAATTGTCCAAATAAAATTTAACTTGCAAATGCGGAATTATATATGCAAGAGGAATTAAATGGCACAATCAATCCAAACGCAAACACAAAGTTTTACCCTGGTTCCCCAAACTTGGGTACATCCAGCCACACCAATATTCACTATATTCCCACACAGAGAAGTGAATACAACTCTCACAAGGAGATACCCCACAAAGAGGATTTATGCCCTACACAAGGACCCAACCAATCCTACACAAGGATCAAGATTCCCACATAGAGAATCACTAACTCCCACTCAGAGAATTAGGGTTAGCCCTACACTAGGACACTCGAACTCCAACAAAGAGAGTTAATTCCCACAAAGAGAATTCCATAGTCCCACAAAGAGACAACCTCTCACAAAGAGAGAAACTCCCACAAAGAGACTATCCTAATCCCACAAAGAGAAATAGGAAAACAAATTACGCCCTGTAAAATAAATACTCTTACCTATGCCTTGATATGCTTACTCATGAATGAATGCAAGGCATGGAAGAGGATCTCCAAGTGTTGGAATATGCTTGAGAGCACTTGGATTATTTCCCTTGAGCTGGACTTCAATGCATGAAGAAAGATGAATGCTCAAAAGAGGGAAATGAGGGAGCTTGAGAGTGGCTTAAAGATCTCTTGAGATTTTCAATAGAATCAAGAGTAATCAAGAATCAATCAAGAAGTTTAAGCATAGGCAGCACACTCATATATATAGGAATCCTATATCAAGCCCAAAAACCCAAAGAAACAGCCAAATAATCAAATCTGCAACGGCTAGAAACTGGGTGAAAACGACAGGAACAGTCGACTGATGATCAAAAAACAGTCGACTGATCAACGGCTAGAAAATATCCAACGGCTATAATCTGAGCCAAGACAGTCGACTGACGAAGTCAATACAGTCGACTGATAAACAGGACATGCGCCTGTTAATCCTTCAGCAGACGACTGCTGCAGGGGATGGATCGAAACAGAGAGCTACACTCTTTCTCCAATTCTTCGCACAGGCGACTGATGTTAATACTACAGTTGACTGTCAAATAGTCAGGCGACTGTACATTCTTCATCAGTCGACTATTGTAAAGTATGGAGAGAAGACAGAGAGATGCAGAGATTGCACTTATGCTAGACATGCGACTGTTGGCCAATATCCAGGTGACTGTAAACCGATCGACAGACGACTGTGCGTAAAGCTCAAGTTTGAGTCAATAGAAATGTTGACTTGAGCAGTGCATATCAGGCGACTGTAGAAGGAACTACAGGCGACTGGAAATCACCCAGTCGGCTGTGTTTCCCTCAACAGGCGACTGACGGAAAGAGTGAACCTATTGGGTTGGATTCTATGATAATCCTAAGGTTCACTAAGATGGTTAAATGCATGTGCATGAATGATCAAACCATCTAGCAAGGCATTACATCAACCCTAGACTCAAAAGAGAGAGAAAGCAATAAAGTAAATTACATGAATTACAATGCTTTCTTAAGAGTCTAAGTCTTCAATCTTGATGCCTTGAAAGCTCTTCATCATCTCCAAGCTTTGGCACTCCTTGAGTCCAAACGTTGGCCCTTCTTCACATGATGTCCATCCTTACACCAAGTGATTAGTCTCGAAGAAAGATATCATTGAAATAAACTGAGAGACTAAAACATGAGATTCATTAGCAACAACATAATGTTGTGATCATCATCAAAATAAGATTGGTATGAAACACCAATACTCAACACTATTTATATAGGTAACTGACATCTCCCCTTCTCATCATATCCGATGTGGGACTAAAGATTTTGGAGGAAAAAATTAATTAAAATTTGCCTTTTACCAAGGTCAATCTTCAGCGAATTTTTTCTTCCTCACGGTTGAGCTTCGCAAGTTATACAACCTATCAAATCGAATAGCACTAAACGGTGAACGCATAGAAACAAACGGGCCTCAATTCCAACTTCGTTTTACCACTTAAACAATGTCTAACATGGCCCAAAACTAACTTATCGCAGAAAATTCCAGCCGCCAGCAATAATTAACTAGGGTTCAGAACCGCAGATGTGAGGCCCACCGTGTGGGCCCCTCTGCCTAGAGCGCCAGGCTGGGTAGGCCCCAGCCAGGCTAAGCACCATGTGCCCAGGCTGGGTGCTGGCATGCGCTTGTGTCCAGGCCAGGTGCCCGAGCCAGGCACCCGGGCGCAGCGACCAGGCTAGGCCCATCACCTTGGCCTGGGCACCCTAAGCGGGCTTGGGTACAGCAGGCCCAGTGCATGGGCCTGGGCGCCTGGGCCCAGCTCGACCTGGGCTGGCCCATGCCTAGTTTGGGCATGGGTAATGCCATTTTATCTGCTTTTTTAGTTTCTTGCTTTCGTTTTGTTTTCTATTTAAAACTCCTTTTAAATAGACTTTCTGGGCCCGTTTGGACTCTGATTGAGCACGGTTTTCTCCCTGACTTTCGTGGAAAAAATTCTCCATTTCTATGCCTCAATAAAATATATTTGTAAATATTTTACAATATATATTTTATTTTCTATTGCATCATGTGCAATAATCCATATCTTTAATATTTAAATCCATTTTCATCAAAGACAAATGAACTGAGGGCATACATCCCTCAACATCTCCCACTTGCAGTCAAGATCATTTGTCTCATATCTGGGGCTATCTACAATATCTTTGCAGTTTTATGTCTTATATCGTAAACTCTTTACGACTTAATTAATTCACATACATCATATGTATTATCTCCCTTAATTCTATCTATTACTAGACGAAGGTCTCACTCTGTGCGAGACCCAACAGCCTGACCCTACTACAGGTATGGCTCAAAACCCTAGATAGCAGTGACCACGAGCAGCAGGTGTAGTCCCTGTTTCGGTATCATACTTATGTGATTAACTCATTGACATGAGTATTATCGGGACCACCCTGACTGTGTCCATGATGAATACAGCAGTTTTAGTCCCTTCGTCAAAACTATGTCACCTACTCAAGCCTATGGTACGGTCAAACTTTCAACCCCAATAGCCCGAAGCCGGTTAGTCTCCACCGGTCTTTAGTCAAATAATGATGGACTTCTTCCAACATACTTTGGCCAAAGTTTTTCACTAAAGACTGAACCAATACATACGACACTAACTCCCCATAACGAGAGAGACGAATCCTTTCTTTGTCATTAATCTCCTTGCACGGTTAAAGCGTCACCCAACTAAAGACCTTTCGACTTGCCTTGCCTCGAATCTAGGTCAGCGATCTAAGTGACACCGTTCACATACATGTTCGTACAATGACCTTAAGTCTAAGGACCAACTTGCTTATCATCACTGAGAATTATAACTGACAGATTAGTAATGTTAACCATATGATAACTCTCATTGGGTTGTTCAGTGAACTCATTCTCCAACGATCACCTATTTCTCGACTCCGACTTCGTCAAGTCGAACGACCATGAGATCATCGCACCACTCCATGGTGAAGACAAAGACACATTGGTCTATCCGATGTTTCGATATCCTTTTTTCGAAAAATTTACGACCACGAACGATTTCAGACTTATACTACTAACGGCCATACAATTCTCCATGATCGAGATCCTCATCTCAATACTTGTTTGACCTTGCATCAAGTCTCAGGACTTTACCTAAGTTCTAATGTCGACTACATTATTATTAACTTAGATAAATTCTTACCATACAACTTACTGTAATTTTGAACAAAATGTTTGTACACTTACATAGAGATAAATTGCCTCGAGTTCGAGGGCATACTGAAGTGCTCCGGATTTAACTCCGAAAACTTACGGCAAGTGCACGGTGTCAATGCTTTGCAGTATAGAAAAATGTCGAACCAATAGGGAGGCAGATGCTTATATAGTCTTGGTTCTATTCAAAGTCTCAAAACAATGCTAGTTTGGCATACTCAAAAAGATTGTCACGAATGTTTACTATCTCAACTAACAATAGAATAAAAACTAGGGCAATAGGAGTCACCACTAGGATCTCGGATATCAGTGCTAGGTTACAATTTCCACATTGAATTGACTTTATTAGGGCAAGATTGTCGCATCCAAAATGTAGAACTCATGACCAACTATCATTGTGCCACTCGTCTAACATATCCCATTCTTAGCCCCACCATCATGGATGGCCTTACATGCAATCCATGCATTAAGAACGACAATTATTCTCAATCTCTACTCATGCCACCATCGTGGGTTAGAGCTTCGATCTGTGATTTGATGGCTCTTATTGATGCTATTATTATAGATCATCAATTAGTAATATAGGTCGTCGGTGGAAACCATCAAAGTGTGTGCCACTATCATGGATCATGAACTCTAATTGAATTCACTATCATGCCTAATTAAGTTCATAAGATACTCGTCTAAGATGTGTGCCACTATCGTGGATCACAAACTCTATATGAGATCTCCTACAAACTTGGCTGGATCAACCAAAACACTTCCCTTTTGTACCAAAACAACGTAAAATTCCTAACCTAAGATCCTAGGTCTAATCCATTAGCCCTAGAAACGACTACTCATAATTCATAGCGATATCAACAAAATCATTTAAAATAGCAATAGAAATCATGATCGCAATGAAATACATCGAAATAAGTGTAAAGAGATGAGAGATCATTACTAAAGTGCTGAAGACAAACAAACAATCACAGAGAATTAAGATCAAGAGATTTCAAGAAAATTAAAATAATAAAACTAACAATTTTGTCTTCAAAACAATAGCGATGGCTCAAAAAACTCTCGAAGAAAACTAAGAACTAGAAAATAAAAATATCTCAATAGCCTCTATGCAAAACTAGGGTAAAAAGAGTGCTTAAATACAATGGGCATGGACCCCACAAAAATCTGGAAAAAGAGCTTCTTGGGCCCATAATTAGTCGAGTTGTGTTGCCTTACTCGGTCGAGTAGCGGCATTGCTCGATCAAGTGATGACACAGTCAGCCACTTCCTCTTACCTTGGTCTGAATTCATATACGCACTACTCGATCGAGTAGCTGGAGTACTCGACCGAGTCACTGAGGTTGATACTTTAAGCTCAAATCATAACACTGTTATTTATTCCGCTCGACCGAGTAGTTGCAGTAGTCGAGTCACTGGTCTACTCGGTCGAGCTACTGTAAGTTAGAGATGCCTTCGAAATCAGTGTTCTATTTTGGGCTCAACTCGACCGAGCAGCTGCAGTGCTCGGTCGAGTTGCCTATATGCTCTCCTTCTTCGATTAGGAGTTGGAATAAGAAGTAGTTGGCCAAGTTGATCTGACCTAGTAGCATTCCTACTCGGTCGATTGATGCGTGCATTTCACAGCTAGGAGCTCTTATCTCAATCTGTATGGCAGCTCGGTCGAGTGCTGAGGCACTCGACTGAGTGGTCTGGAAAAATCAGCATGTCAACTCTTTTGAGCTCTCTTCTCTCCTCTCTTCTTCTCCGCTCTTCTTCTCATCAAATCTTCTTCTCCACCTCGTCAAACACCTATTGAACCTTGCCATAGATGCCCGACATATCTCGGATGTGTCCATATGCTATAGTTGCTCCAAATCGTTCTAAAGTTCCTGAAAATCCACTATTCTATACAAAAAGTGAATATATCGTGAAAAGAACGATAATATATATATATATATATATATATATATATATATATATATATATATATATATATATATATATATATATATATATATAATTGAACTTTAGATGGCGAAAATGCTATGAAAACATGCGATAAAAATATGGAAAATATGGACACATCAAAATCCCCCAAGCTAACCTCTTACTCATCCCCGAGGAAGACGAATATGAAGCTCAACGGGAGTAAAAATCAGAAAAACAAAAAAAGAATGCAAAGAGGATATGGTCGCTAGATTATTCTCTCAGATCTAACACCATTCACCACACATTACGATAACTTAGAAAATGAATCACATGCTAGAAAGTGATTTCATTTGTTATAGGAATATAGTACTTGCAGGCTCAAGATGGACAAAAGGGACTTCTCTAAAGCTCATACAATCAACTTACATTTACGTCATGCATTTCATATTATTGAATATACAAAACATTGGCGATGCACTTTTCAATCAAAATCTATAACTGAAGTATAGAGAATTCATACCAAGCATGCAATAGAGAATGGAATAAGAGTCAAGACATTCATATATTCATATCAAATCATAAGAAATCTCCATAGCTAAGTTATTTCACTAAGTTTCAGTATTATCAAACTTCTCTATTCGTGCACATCTCCACTCTAATGTCGTACTCACTCATATGGTCAAAAAAATTCACCTCCCAAGCTTAACTTGAGGCGTCGCATCCAAAGAAAATAATTGTGGAATTTGTTTTGGGTTTTCCAAGTATATATGTGTTGCCCCAAATAAGTGTGGAATTTTTTTCTTTGATTTTTGAAACTTTGTTTCTCATTTTTATTTTTGTATTTTTATAGGAGCTATAAAATATGTATTTTTTATTTTTGGCTCCTTTTGGCTTTTTGAACTTTTAAGGGCAAACTTTTCTTTTGTATGGGATTTTTGGGAATGGATGCGGTATAAGTAGTCTTGAGAGGTGAACTCAAGTGACGTGTAAAGAATATAAGATATGTGTGGAGAAAGGAATAATATAACACTCGGTTCACTCAAAAGTGTGCACAAATGGTTTGGTAGAATAATACGTCGAATAGACTCATACGTTAACATGGATATTCTTACTCATTTCAACTAGTAGTGAAGTCGAGCAGTAAAGATTTCAATCATATCAGGCATGCAATAAGAATGCGAATAAGAATATAAAAGCGATGCTTCAGACATGCTAATGATGCGTGAATCTTGGTGCATTTCCAACGAAGGCATACTAAACACTACTCAATACGTTCAGTTTCAATAAGTTTCACGCATTTACTTAGAGAAATCGTCAAAAGAAGTATATTTTGCAAGCACTTATGAATAGCAAGATAATGAAATAACTCTAAGTAGCATGGCCTGGAATATAAGCATCGTGATGGCTACGAAAGCAATAAGAGATGTCATCATAAAGAACTCATCTAGCAAAAGAAAGAAAAGAAATAGTGGAATAAAATAAAACAAGAATGCACGCAAACCAAAGATGAGAAATATGATGCTAAACAAAAAGAAAAAATGTGATGGAAAATAAAGCAAAAATAATGGAAGTGAAAGAAAATTAAATAAAAAGCGATAGCGCTCAGTCCTCAAGCTAAACATAGAAGTGTCCTCACTACTGAGAACACTCATGAAAGATAGTGAATGATGTTAGGGTGGGTGGGTGGGTAATGAGAAATCCTAAAAATAAGAAAACAAAAAGGAAAAGAAGAAAAAAATGAATGATTGCAAATGCATGGTCCGGATACCTAATATATGAACAAGCATGCAAATAATTTGATGATGTATATGCAGGTGAATGAAAATAGGTTCTCCCCCAAGCTATGCAGTGCTAGGCCCGTGTGGACAGATGTGCACACGAAAGAGTGAGAGGGGAGAACATGAGCAAAAATGCAAATCAAGCAGTGGTACCACCCTCTGAGGTGGTGATGGGTCCCGCTGCAGCCGACCAGAAGATGGAGGGTCAACAGATGGTGCAACAGTCTCGGTAGGTGGTGCTGGAGTGACTGGAGGTGCTGGTGCAAGTGTATCAGGTGGTGCACCCTGTGTCATCAGAATATCTAAAATCTCGTGAATGTCCCATTGCTGTGACTGGTGATGGGTAGTGACCATCTGGATGAAGGCGAGGAAGTCACGCCTCAACCCCAGCAACCTCGGCCTATACCACCGTTAAGCATGTGTCAGTGTGGCAGGAGCTAGGTGGCTGACATGCACCACCAGGTGCATCTCTCTCTATATGGACTCGTTCAATGGATGCATGAGGTCTGAAAGCAAAATCAGGAGAGGGCGGCCTAACATGGATCTCGGTAGAAGATGGGACAAGGATGGATGCGAGATCGAGTGTAGAAGTCGGAATGTGTATATCAGCAGGCAGAGTTGTCGTGGCGACAGACGTAGTGACAGATATCACGATGCTCTTAGTGAAAATGGCAGTGGTGGAGACAGAAGTGCTTCCTGAATTGGGTGTGGACAGTGTGACTGTGGACTCAGGAATGGTATGAATGAGAGGAGTGGAGTCCATATGTGCAGAGAAAGTGGTGGTAGGGACAATGGAGTCGACAGGCTCGGTGCCGACAAGCTCAATATAGGTAGTCTCCAGTGTAGGCTCAGGAGCAATAGATACAGAAATGCCCTTAGATACGGGTAGTGGTGATGATGGTGCAGTGAACTCGAGCTAGAAGAGTGGACTACCCCTGAACTCTCGGCTGGAGTGGTGGAAGGTGTGGTAGTGGTAGGGGCACTGACAAAAGTGGGGACAAAAGTGCTTCATAAGGTGCGGAAGTGGTGGGGAAGGCTGCTCTCTCACGGTCCTCCTTGGAGCTAAGCTCCCAATCATCATCACCCTCCTCATCGGGTGGTCCTCTTGGCTCCAGGACATGTATGGGTGGGATAGGGAGCACACCGAGAAGTAGCCAGTCTATGTGGACATGATCAATACATGTAAGGTCAGGGTGTGGAAGGACCATGTGATGCACATGCTAGTGACCTAAGAGGTAGATCCAATGGCGCTCACCATGGGGCCTGATGATGTGCATGCATGCAAGCACATCGGTAGTCAGTGTAGTAGGTCTGGTGGCAACCAAGAGATCGGCAGGAAGGTATATGCCAAGTATGAGGGAGAAGAAGGTGAAGAAACTGCCACAACAAATCTCTGTGGGGGAGGTGGAAGTGGAAATTAGGCAGCTGCATAGCCAACGGGCTGTGTCTGATAGGAGGTAGGGTCGAAGTGTGCCATCACCAGCCCGTCTAATGGGTCTGGTCATCCCACTAAGATGTATAACTCGTGATGTGAGATGGTGCCAAACTCAGGCCTAGAAAAGATAGTCGTGGCAAGGTGGCACTGATTGTAGCGTAGACATGGGTGAATATAGATGAGGACTTCACCCTACTAGGGCTGAAATGTGGGAGGACAGCTATCCGTGTCCAGAAACTCTCGGCACTAAAGGATGTGACCTCAATGTCAGATGCAAATGCCTGAGAAGGATCTGGGATGGGTGGGAAGCTGAAGAAGGCTCAAATCATGTCGAAGGTAACGACAACGTCACGATCTAAGGAGCTTGAACCTAATGCCTTGGTATGTCCATGCAATGGAGCTCATCGACTCGCAGGTGAGGCGAATATAGGTGGTGGTGGTCATATGCAAGAAGTACTCCCAACCTATGGCCTGGTAAAGGCACTGGACCCCCTCAAGTAACCCCAGACTCTGGAGGGCTGGGATGTCAGTAAATTTAGTGGGGATGATGGGGCGACGGGAGATGGATGCGAATATCTCGCGATGTGCGTCGTTTGCTAAAGACAATACCATATGTCCTCAGGTTCTACTGGGGTGGAAGAGGTGGGGGTAGTGGAGCGGATGTGGGAATGGAAGTGGCAGCACTAGCGTGTGGTCCCTCTAGTGCGAGTGGTGTATGGGACGGGGAGCGTGAGGGTGGTGGTGAGGGGGATGGAGATAGTCGACGGTGTGTCCAGTAAGAAGAGGAAGCGCCGGAGTCATAAGCTTTCCTCTTCATCACCGAGGGCTTCCTACTACCCCGTGTCCTAGGTGGCATAGTGAGTGTAGCGTGCGAATAGGTGCAAACACGAGTTATGGATATATAAAATAATGCTAAGAATGAGTGTACCTAATATCGTAAGGCAAAGCAGTTGCAAAAACAAGTGTAAGCGCGAAGCCACTAAGCGAAAGTCCCCCAAGCTAGTGCTCGGTCGAGTTTGTCAATGGATCGGGCTCCTTCAAAAAGTGTCGCTCTGCCTACTGGACCTGAGTAGGCCTTGCTTGGTCGAGTAGGTCCTGCTAGGTCGAGCAGGACGTTTGGTGAGACGGAGCTCGAAAATATATCAACTCAGGCTGAGTCGCCACTCTGCTCGGTCGAGTGGGATGTGCGTTCTGCTGCTTTGTGTGTCAGCTCGACCGAGCAACTTGTGCTACTCAGTCGAGTCGCCTGGGAAAAATCCTGAACTGCTCTTTTCTCTTGCCAGATCTTCCTCTACTCCTCCTGTAAGCTTCCGAGCCTCGTCGAACTCCTGAAGAGCCTTGCCAACGGGCTCACATGCATGCTGGATGTGTCCATATCCAGAAGTGGTTCCGAATTGCTCCAAAATCCCTGAAAATCCACAAAACTCTACGAAACTCGAATATGGCATTAGAATTGCAGTATCGTAAGAAAATGCGGGATTTGGATACGGATATGAAACGAAATGCAATGGAATGATGCTAGGAAAAGATAGAAGATATGGACACATCAGCTAGTCCCAAGCCTGTGAACGTAATCCAAACCCAAGTGGGTCCTCCGAATGCTACAAATGAACCTGCATTAGATTATAAAAATTGTATTAGTGGCAGATTAAGAAAATAAATAGGGTTTGGGGTTCAAATTAAGAAATTAATCAATTTTAGGGTTGAAATGATGAATGAGAGAGAGGGAGAGATATGGGGAGAGAGAGAGGGGAGAAATAGAGGTGGAATGGAGTGGTGGGGGAGGGTCGGCCCGAGTACCGACGGCTGTACTCAGTCGGCACGTGCGGGGGTTGAGTAGGAGGTGGGATCGAGCAAGTGAGAGTTTGAGAGGACGGTTCGAGCTCGACTGTTTTAATTTGAAGTGTGTGCTCGATTGGGGGGGTCGTGTGCTATATGTATGGGGCCGACCGAGCTAGAGCTCCTTGATCGGTCCCGCTACTAAGGTAAAAAGAGCGGGCCCCCTCCGTTAGTTGCTGCTCGGTCGAGCTGCTCACGCTACTCGGTCGAGTTGAATATGAAATTTAAAAAGCTTAATCCAGAGTTGTTGCCCAGCTACTCAGCCGAGCTGCTTACTCAGCTCGATTGAGCTGAAACGTTGCTGCATTGAGCTCGACCGAGTACTAAAACTACTCGGTCGTGTCGAATTACTACTAGAGCAATGTTTTCAGCTCATTTTTGACTGTGACTGAGCTCGACTGAACTGTAGCTACTCGATCGAGTCGAATTAGTTATAGAGCGCCTCCTTTAGCTCCCTTTTGCGATTGGCCCGAACTCAATTGAGCACTGTGTCTGCTCGGTCGAGTAGTCCTCTTTTGACCTCCAATATATTTATAACTCATCTCCTTGTCTCATATTGGTTCCTTCTAAGTTCCTTCATTGTTTTAAGCTCTCCCTTTATTGGTCACTTGCACAAGATAGAATGGTCAGAAATTTTTATAATTTTAGTAATTTATAGTTTTCTAATAAAAACTTTTTTATTTGGATTTTTAAGTAGAATGAAGAACTAAATAAGAAATAAAATTAAAAATAAGAAAAATTCGCGTTGCCTCTCGATAAGCACTTGTTTAAAGTCTTAAGCTCTGTAGGGAGAAATATGCCCTCGAGGCAATTTATCCTAGTATATGTCTTGTTCAAATATAAATGGTATTAATTATCCTAGAATGGTTAATATATTTATTATATACTTGGATAATTTCCTTAAACTTAAAGTAAGGTCATGCACGTATCTAGATGGAGATCTCGATTGTGGAAAGTGAATGATCGATAGATACTTGAGTCTTTAAATATTCATGGTCATAGATGTGTCGAGATATGTATATCGACACATCAGACAAATCATTGTGTCTTTGTCTTATCCTAAAGGGTAATGATGATCTCATGCTCAATCGACCTGGCGAAATCGGAGACAAGACACAAGTGCTCATTGGAGAATGAGTTCACTGAACGATCCTATCTAGAGTTTCAAATGGTTGACCTTAAATAAACTGTCATTGATAATTCTCTAGTGTTGATAGGCTAATTGGTCCTTCAGACTTGAGGTTATTTTACGAACCTGTGGGTAAATGGTGTCACTTAGATTTATGATCTAGTCTCGAGTCTTTACTCGTTGAAAGGTCTTAGGTTGGGTGACACGCGAATCGTACGAGGTAAGTAGTGACTAAGATAGGATTCGTCTCTTCTGTTAAGGGAAGTCTATGGCACAGGCTCAGTATGGTTCTTTGTGCTAAACCTCGACCGAGGTATGTTATAGGTAGTATAACATGGACATACCAAATACCGATGAATACTGACTAATGTTAGCTAGTAGGGTTGACGTTTTACCATACCCTAGGCTAAGCAGTGACATAGTTATGACGAAGGGGCTAAAACTGCGGTATTCATCGCTGACACAGTCAGAGTGATCCTGACGACATTTTGTCAATGGGTCAATCACGTAATTATAATGCCGAAACAGGGACAACACCTGTTGCTCGTGGTCACTGTCGTCTCGGGGTTTCGAGCCCCAACCTGTAGTATGGTCAGACTGTAGGGTCTCGTACCGAGTGGGATTTGCATCTTAATAATAGTAAGATTTCAGGAGAATTGCACTCGGGTGCACGAGAATAATTGAAGTCACAAAGAGTTTTTGACGATAAGTCTTGATTAAATGGATGTAATAACGTCGCAAAAAGGTTTGCGATTTTAGCAGTAGTTGAATGCTATAAGGAATTATTGCAGGTGATATAAAAGGATTGAAAATATACTGTAAAATGTTTACAAGAATATTTTGCATAATAATATCATAGTAATAGGATGCAAGGGTTCTTGGGATAGTCCCATTAAAACCATTCTTTCCAACGGTTCAAAAATCGGCTCAATCAGAGCTATAGAACTCAAGAAACAGCCCAAACGGCCAGAACTAGGCAAAAGCCCAGTTCTGGCCCAGCCCAGCTTGGATGGGTGGGTCGAGACCCAATAGGTGGGCTGAACCCACCCGCAAAAAGAGGTCCAGCCTGCTGGACCCGCCCACCAAGTAGGCACGTCTGACCCGCCCGCTTATGCAGGCAGGTCAAGACCCGCCTGGGCAGGCTCGACCCAGAGCCCGCTCGCGGGTGGGCTCTGGCTAGAGCCCGGCCCACACAGCGGGCGGGTCAGAACCCGCTCGTACATCAGGCAGGTCTGACCTGCCCGCACAGTGCGGGCGGGTGCAGGACTGAGCCCGTGCGCACGGCGGGCGGGTCTGACCCGCTTGCCCAGTGCAGGCGGGTGTGGGTTTGACCCGCGGGTGGGCCCATGTTTTGGGAAAACCCTAGAGAAAATTGCGACGGCTGCAATTTAGCCGAATTTGTGACTTTTTTCTTAACTTTGAGCAATTTTTTGAGGGGTCAAACGAAGTCGAAATTTTTCACCGTTTGTTCCTATGCGTTCACAATTCAAAGCTCTTCGAATTGAAAGGTTGTATCACTTCCGAAGACCAACAGTGAGGGAGAAATAATTGGTTGAAGTTGAGCCTTAGTGTAAGGCAAAACTAAACCCAATTTTCTCCACTTATTAATTCCCTTTATTGATTAATCCCACATTGCTCATGAGACGAGCAAGGGGTCTGGCCTCCTATATAAATAGGGGTCGACACCCCTTAGAAAATTGCACCAAGTCTCTAAATCGAGTAGCTCCAAAAAGTTTTGAGTACGCCCGATTCAAGACAAAACTATTCCCTCCTCCTCATCTCTTCTGATTCCTTCATTTGCGTCCTATCAAGACGAGGAGGAGGATTGGATTCGATCCAAAGTCTACGATGTGGATCGCTCTCAAAGTGAAACTTTCTTTAGCAGTTGACTGGCTCGGAGGCACGGTGTCAGCTTGCTTCGGTTGGAACAGTTCGGAGGTGCAGAGGCAGCTAACTTCGGGGGAGGCCAAAGTCCGTTGCTAAAACGACGCTTTGTTATCTACGGAGGCAAAGTTCCGGGTATGTGTTTTTCTTAATGCATTTTATTTATTTCATTGCAGTAGTTTAGATCTATTTTGGGGCTGGTCAGAACTACCCCAAGATAGTAAAGATCCTGGATGGGGTCTTTAACATTCTTAGGGTATGTTATTAAATAGTTTAATATTTTTTTCGCTGCTGTTATAATTCTTTCGTTCGTCCGACGTAGGACGGGCGTTGAATTATGCCCTAAGGTCCCTCAAAACCCATCATTGGTATCAGAGCTAGGACTATTTTTGATCTAAACTGTAATGGTTATAAATGCATGCTAAGAAAACTGATAATGTGATTATCTAAAATTAAATATTATGCGTTAAAGATAGAGCAACCTATTTTATAAGATAAACTTTTAAATGTTGTTAAATTATTTATGTGATAAATTTTAAATGTTCATGCTAGAATTTATGTGATAAATTTTAAACAGTTGTTCTTGTTTAGTAATTATGTGATAATTATTAAAAAGGTAGTAACTTAATTTTATGTGATATCTTAAGTTACTAAGTCTGCATGCTAATTTTATGTGATAAAATTAAGTTGGCTTGTTTTTTAATGGTAGTTCTAAATTCTTGTACATTATGTGATAATTCAAGAAAGCCTTTTAGGATACCCATTAAAATTCATTTAAAATTATAAGATAAATTTTAGATCGACATACTATGTTTTAATAAATTGTTACAACATTTTAAATTCCTAATTCCTGATTAGGGTAGCCCTTTTGCAACGATTATTATTTTAAACGTTCTAATAAGAATTCTAACAAAAGGCTACACTTTAAATTGTTGTAATTTGAATTTATTAAAATCCTTATACTTGATTAGGATAGCACGTTGAAACTTTAAAATTTTATAGTTGATAAGGACTCTAATAAAAGTTATTAACCAAATCCTAATAATTCCGAATTTTAGGATTTAACTAGTTGATATGATTACCTAGTTTTAATGAAGCCACTTTAGTTGATGGCACACATATGAATAGTGAGTTTTTCCTCAATGGAACATGATCCGGTCTAGTGTTTTTGATTAGTGCTGAAGATCACCATAAGCTTGACTAGGGATAGTGATCTTGGCCTAGTCAAATCCATGGCCATGTTCCGCTGGACCGCAAGGATACGAATCATGATTATGTGACATCGTCAACTATATCTAGTCTAATACGTTAATAATCTTTTTCAAGATAAAATTGTAGCCCTCCTTGTTTTGAAGTCATGGCGACTATAGGTTACATGTTATAGTTGTTGAGCACACACAAGCTGTGGCATAAAAACTTTATGGAAACCAACTTTTAATTATATATGATGTATTCTAAACTTAACCCAAACCATCGTGTCGTGCATACATTGAGCGCCAGCGTAAGTTAAGCTAGACACGAAAACAAGGGTCTGACTAGACTAGTCTTTTTGATTTGGATGAGCACACTCATAATCATAAGTGACTATGGGTAGAAATCTATAGGGAGTCATTTATGATATGATTGTTGAAGAGTTCATCTACCGACTACAGAGTCAAACAACTTGTTGAGCACACTCAAGGTTGGGAGACTCAAGGTGGTTGGATCCCTCTCCCATAAATTTTAACTATAATAAATTGTTCATTATTATGGCTTAGATGTTCATTAAAATAGTGGGAGAATATAGTTTAATAAAAACCTCTGAATCTATATAAGAACATATGCTAATTCAACTTCTATTAAAATGCAGTATGGAGTTTGGACCTAAATTTATTACCGAGAAGAATGTGCTGAACGTGACAAATTACAAGGACTGGTTGAGGAACATCAAGCTATTCCTCTCATTAGGTGGAATAGGTTACGTTCTGACGGAAACTGCTCCAGAGAAGCCCAATGAAGATGCTGTAGGATCCCATCATGCGATGATGGAGGATCGAAAGAGAACTTACGTTAGCGTATGCTGCGCTGTAGTCTCTGAACTTCGCTCTTGGATTCGCCACAACGGTCGGTACTTCGTCACAGAGGATCGAAGCAGCGTTTCACCGTCTAAATCTCTACTTGGATGAAGAACTTTAATGGAAGGGAGAAGAGGAAAGAAGGTTGCCTTATGCAAACTTATGGCATGAAGGATTAGCCTTAAAAGCCTTACCCTTGGGTCCTATATATAGGCCTAAGGGGTAGTTATTGTAGGAAATAACCATATATAAGCTTATTAGCCTATATTAGCACATTTCCTTATCCTCTTCCTTATGCACTTATTAAGTGCCTTTATGCACTTATAAAGTGACTTTTTCCACTTATCGAGTGGTCCTTTTCATACATGAAAAGGTTCCCTTCGCACATGCTTTCATGTACGCGACATCCGAGGTCCATAGACCCTCATACATCCCCTCATAGGTGTATACATGTCGTCCATATCCAACATCTCCCACTCACACTTGAGGGGATTGTAAGGAAACATCTTTTCCTTTAGTTCTTCTATTTATCAAACTGAGAAATAGACAGTGTGACCGTCATGCGCATAGAGTTCGCTGTTGTGCACTTGTTAGAGATACACAACACTCTTTGGGGTGCAAAGTTGAGTAGATTAACGTATGTTTTACCCTAGATTATTTCTTCACATTTCTTTTACTTTATATTCAACAATTGAATCCCATCTGGATTACAATAGGCTGGCCAGCTTTGAATCTCTAAAGTCCAAATGTGAATATGAAATTAATCTTCCTCTTCTTGCGATCCTTTCGATCTTGACTTGACTCGCTTTTCTAACATGCCCCGCCGGACCGAATCTACCATAGTCCATAAGCAACATGCTAAGATAGAGATCACCCAGTCAAATCTAAAGGAACCAATTAGAGTCCATAAGGGTAAGAAGTTAAGACCCATGTGGTCTTTGGGTCTCACATAATAGTAAACACAATTACTATTCTAACCCAATGGTCAAATGCATACGTAGCATGAATACGTATTACAACATCACTCCTTTCCCAGGGAGCGTATGTCTTAATGATGTTGTAGGGATGATGATCAGACACCACAATGTCTGACTTTGAGTCCCTTTTACTACTCATTACTTTCTTGGACCCACATCCCGCATAAGACAGATAAGATTTCAAAAATGTTCTTAGATCTTTTGTAAGCATCCATATGATGCAGATCTTTCATACGACCATTTTGTTTAAGTCATGACTCTAAATCATCCGTATGATGATTTTGACTTTAAACAGGTCTCATCTTTATCTTATCCGTCTGATAAAATAAAGGCGGTTGCTCATGTGAGAGAGCCAACCTCAATCTGTCCGACATACTAAAAAACATAGCTGAGATTAAAAGAAATGTACACAAACATTTTCAAGAAACTCATATGCAATGTCAAAAAAGAACTTATTCTTTTATTAAATTTGATCTTTCATAGACATGGGAATACATTGATACAACTCAGCTTTTACGCAATCCTTGAGATGATAAGTGTTTGTAAAACACATCTCTGGGGATCGCCTTCGTAAGCGGATCTGATATAATCTCATGCGTAGATATGTATCTAATGTCTACCTTCTTGTTCTTATCATAGTCTTTTGCAAATTTGTAGCGGATATTAATGTGTTTGGTCTTACAATGGAATTTTGGATCTTTGACATAGGCTATATATGCTTGACTGTTACTGTATATTGGTACAGTACCTGAGTCACTTGCATCAATTAGCTTGTCTAAGAACTTCCTAAGCCAAACAGCTTCTTGGACCACCATGCTAAATGCTACAAATTCGGCTTCCATAGTTGAAAGTGCGATGCAGGATTGCTTTTTGCTACTCCAGGATATTGCACCAGATCCGAGTAGAAAAATGATCGTGCCCCGGTATGCACACGCAACCGGGGCGAGCAACTCGCTAGTCTTACCGCAAGCGCACGGTGTAGCGGCGAGCGGGTATCGAACACGAGGAGGGCAAATGACGGTGTCTTCTTCAATTCACCTGGCTATAAGAACAGTCGAGAAATATTCGCAATAAAGCGGTCACAGTCGTTCAATCGTATAAAGGAAATATCAAATTAATAAAGACGCCTATGGATAGGGAATCCCCGCTACAAACCGTATCTCGTCATTGTGATTCGTAGGTTTCACAATTGCTAGACTTGAAATTCAGGTGAACTAGTTGCAACTAAATGTAGAACCAAGCTCACGCTCTCGCGCTATTGTCGGTCTATAGCAAACCTATGGTAGGGTCCAATCTCTTGCAAACCTTAACCTAGGCAAGCTAGCATGAAGAACAACATCATTGTTCAATCGTATCTTGAGCCCACTCTCGTGCAAACTCGAGCTACGACCAAGGTTGGGATAGTTCCTACCCGTCCAATCTCTTACAAACGGGTATTGGTATAGAATTTCAATCGAAAACCCTAGTTTCGGTCCAATCTCTTGCAAACCGATTCCGTAGAAATCCAATTGTAACCCAATTCGAATTTCTAGGGCTTCCTATCGAGTTGGGATCCAATCTCTTGCAAATCCCAATCGGTATGAATCCCTAGCTATTCGTATTAAATCAATCCCAAACTAACCCTAATCAATTCTAGCAATAATTTCACCAATTCATCACAAATTAGAAATAGGGTTTGTAGGGTTCATCCCTACGCCCTAAGACGATAAAACTACTCACAATTCATAATGCAAATCATTAGAAATTCAATAATAAAATCAATGGAATTCATTGCAATAGACAATATATCAATAAAAATGAGGTTTTTGATAGAGAGAGAGACAAACCAATGAAGTTTCAATAGCATCCAACAAAATAGCACTTTTATCTCCCTCCAAAAAGCTCAATCTAATATCCTAAAAAGTAATCTAAAAAAGGCTGCAAAAAGTTCTGAAAAAGCTCTCTAAACTAGGTTAAAAACTGGGGTTAAATACACACCAAAATCGCCCAAAAAACTGTGACAAAATTGCCCCTGCGCAGCCTGAAAATCGCAATTTACGCTACATGCAGCGCGGCTCACTCGGCCGAGTGACAAATGTCATTCGGCCGAGTGATAAACCCTGACGGATTCCAGTAACTTCGGACTTTTGGGGGTCGGCTCCTCGGGAGTCACTCGGCCGAGTGACTTTCTTCAATTCGGCCGATGGGGTTTCTTCACTCGGCCGAGTTGGAACTCGGGACTGCACTGACAGATTCCAGTAAGTTGGGACTTTTGGGTTACTGTCGTCTTGATGCCACTCGGGCGAGTGGTGTCTCCGTGGTTCGGCCGAGTGGGCTGGCGACGGTCGGCCGAGTGCACGCTGATACTCAGTTTGTTGCGTGTCCGATCTGGCCGGCCGAGCGGGCTTTCGATGGTCGGCCGAGTGACTCCTTCACTCGGCCGAGTGACATGCTGAAAATGCCCAATCTTCGTATTTTTGCTTCCTCGTCGCTCCTACGACGTTCTTTCTTCTTCAACTCCTCTCCAATTGCAGAATTCCCCTCAAAAGAGTCACGGGTGACACTCCGGAGTGGGTGCATCTCAGAATCACTCCAAATCGCTCCAAATCTCCTGAAATACGACAAAAACAAGAAATCGTGAAAAGCATCGCAATATTGTCGAATAATCGTGAAAAACGTGATATGGGCGATCTAAATGGCATGCAAACATGCAGAAAAAAGGTGTAAAATATGGAGTGATCAAAATCCCCCAAGCTTACCTCTTACTCGTCCTCGAGGAAGATGAGTAAAAAGTGAACCCGGTGGATAAAGATAATAGAAACGATGGAAAGGTGGAAAATAAAATAAAAAGAAAAACAAAATAGAAAACGAAGAAGGAAGCTGCTAGATCATTTTTCTCAAGACGTGGGGTTTGCTTACTCATATAGCACGCACCGAATATAAAACACATGTCAAAGACTTTTATCTCGATATCATAGTATAATGGTGCATTTGAAATAGAAAACCCAAGAATATCAATATAGCATGAAAAATGGAATAATTCTAGATTTAACATCGTCTGAAGCATCTAAAGCGGTATACAAAATCGTAGATCACACACTTTTCAATTGAATGCTTTCTATGAGGAGTATAAGAGATATCACACAATAGAGTTTTAAGAATAGAAAAGTGTGGTTTTCATGAAATGAATGCAAAGCGTAGATTTCTGGATTTCGTGAAACTTTTAGCAATCTTGCCGAGTATAAAATATTACTTAGCCTCGGTTGTCATGCACCGTCAAGTAGTCACTCTCTCACACATCATAGGATCCTCTCCCACAAGCTTACCCATAAGCGTGGTGGCATAAACAAAACTATATTTACATCCCCTGTTTCTTTTGAAGCTCCAAAAGTCAAAGAAATAAAAATAAAAGCGAAAGAGGGAAGAAAGAGAGAAAGGGTATGAGATGGGATCGTTTTCGAATTTCTTTTCTCTTTTCTTTTCCTTTTCTCAAATATTTTTCTTTTTCTTTTTCTCTTTTTTTCTCTTTTTTTTCAAATGATATATATACACAAATGATCCCAAATCAAAAGAGAAGGATATACAAGTTTTTTTTTGGTTTGGGGAATTTGGAGCATGAGATATAATAACAGGGGGAATGCCAATAATAGAATTGATAAGGGGAGATTCACCAATGAATTTAAAATAGAGAAATAATGTTCAAGATATGTGGAGAAAGAAATAAATGTATCTCTCGGTTCACTCTATAGGACGTGCATGACAACTTCAGCAGGGTAATCTAATCTACTCAGTTTAATCTCAAAAAGCAAACTAGTCCAGATATATCAATGCTAGTAAACATTCAATCAACCTGAAGTGAAGCGTACAAATCATGCAATAAGAAGTGATATGAGAAAAGAAAGCAGTACTCCAGATATAAGCAAACAATGCATGAATCTTGGTGTGTTTTCTACGATAGTATACATATGAATCATCAGACATCAGCTAATACAAGAATTTCATCCATTTTCATACGGAAAAAGAAGTGGGTTACTATTTCTAAATGCAAAGCAAAACATAGCATATGATATCAGAAACAAAAGCTATGACATGACAAAATTAGCATGCATATAGAGAAAAGCTAACACCACGTCATCGTCATCACAGAAAAATCATCTCTAGCAAAAGATGAAAGAAATAAAGATAAAGGAAAACAAGACTATTTACAATGCAGCACACAAAAAAATAAGAAAAACGTGATGCATGGCAAAAAAAATGAAAAAGTGGTGAAAATGGGTGCAAAAGCGGAAAAAACGTGAAAAAAACTAAAAATAAAGGTGATAAAAGTAAAAAGTGTGAGAACTCACTCCCCCAAGCTAAAGTGCACAGTGTCCTCAATGTGCAAAGTGTGACACACCGAGAGACGTGAAATGGGTGGGGTGGGTGAGGATGCATGCATGATACAAAAAAGGAAAAATAAACTAAAAATATGATGCGGATATGAATGATGCAGGCAAAGATCAGAATGATGCTGGTAATGTGTCACCAAAAATACTTTCCCTCTCTCCCAAAAAAGATATAAAATGATGTGATCAGAATATGGACCAAAATAGTGAGGGGAGGAGGAGGGGGGCAAAAAATATCTCCAGGACCAGCAGAGAATGGGCAGCATAACGACAAAAAATATCAATGGCATCAAGGGTGTGCCTAAGCAGGTGGTGATGCACCATCTTCGTCCTGTGGCTGGGATGGTGGTAGGGGTGGTGCTCGAGGTGTCGGCTGGGTGGGTGGGTGTAGTGGAGGGAGTCGCGCTAGGATCTGATTCAGGCAAGCCTAAATATCGGGGAGCATGGCGACGCGGGTCTCCATGGAACTGACCGTGGCAGAGAGAGCCCTAAAATCGCCTCTGAGTCCACTCACCGCCCCCTCAAGAGCACGGAGGCTCTGAAGTAGAGCGTCAGGGGGTGGTGGAGCAGGGGGACGCACATGTCTAGGCTGTGAAGGACTGGGCTGCCGCACACGGGTGGAGTAGAGTATGGGGCCAACAGGAAAGTGCAGGTATGGTGCTGTGCTCACTAGTGGATGCTAAGCCTCAGTGCGAGGCTGGGACGCAGGCTAGGACGAGGAGGCATCAACAGTAGTGGTGGAAAATAAAATCGGCGACGAGGCAACAAGAGAGGTCGGTGACACAGGTGTGAGGACAGACGTCACGTCACTCTCGGATAGGACGGCTGCGGTGGAGACAGAAGGGTCGACCACTGGGGAGGAAGTGTAGGTCCCAAAAGGTGACACCCTAGCCAGGGGCGTAACCACCCTTGGTCTGCCCTGGGCAGCTGCCTTGGGCAAGATCATATAAAATTTATTTGTACTCTCTAACAAGAAGACTTCCTATCTCAATTGGTAAAGGCGTTTGGTTGATTATCGCTGCATCTCAGGTTCGATTCCTACTGTAGGCCTTTTTGAAACTTATTAAATTATTCTTTGTGCATAAAATTCTAAAGATGGTTGCCTGGTTGGTATTCAAACAACCTTATTGCTCTGTACACATAACATTTATTTTTCATTTAAAGGAGTTGTTATGCAACAGGTCATATTGCTTAATACACAAACCATTTAATTTTTAAGTTAACGTAGTTACTATTATGCAAATAGGCCTAATTTCTCATTGCACATACCATCTTTCAGTTAAAAGAGTCCTTATGCGTTTTCAATGTGTCTAAATTGTTTAGGGTTTTGCTTATTATGCATACCATTTAACTTTTCAGTTAAAGGAGTCCTTATGCGATTTCAATGTATCTAAATAGTTTACAGTCCTTCTGTTTTTTTTAATTTTTCTTGATAGTTTTGGATGAGTTTTGATAATGTAATTTGTTTTGAATTTGATTATATTTTTAGGGTGTCCACTTTCTGGTTCTATATCCAATTGACGTCATGACTAACTACATATGCTTCATATATGATTATTTTGATTTACTTGGATTGGGGGTTTTCCCTGTGTATTTTTGTGTGTGTGGTTAAATCATTGATTTTTCAAGAACTATCTTTCTTGATTTATTCGATTTCGTTTTAGCTCTAATTACTTTAAGATTTTGGTTTGGCTGCGTTAACATTCAGTGTAAATTTAGTATTGTAGTTTTTTAAACAGCAAAACTATGGTTTGAATTGAATTTGATATTTATTTTAATATAGAATTAATGTTTTCTGATACCTTTCTTTGAATTTTAATAGAGATTTCTTGTCTTTGTTTTTATTTTGATCATAGTAGAATATTTATACGAATTAATTTTTCATTTTAATTTTTTAATATTACTGTTTGTTAATATTATAATTTGTAGTTTGGCCTCATGAGTATGCTAGTTAGTTTTCTTGAAAATTTTTTCCAAACCAACACCTAAAATAAGTATGATTATTTTTTAATTAGTTACATAATTACCTAAAAACATATTCATATATGTGATAAACGTTTATCATTACTGAAATTGGAACATGGTGATCTATACTTGATATGAAGATAGTGGTAGAAAGTCAACTATATTTTTAAATACTATTCTTTGTATCATCTTTATTTTCACCCAGGGCAAAAAGAAATCCTAGTTACGCCACTGGCCCTAGCGGAGATCAAACCGGATAGGGTCCCCAAAACGGCAGCGAAGGAAGGCTCGCCGCTCTCAAGGATAGTGGGTGGACGCTCTGGAAGAAGTGAGGAAATAGGCTCAACCGAGATAGGCACAGCAGTGGTGGGGGTGGTGGTGGACGACTCAACAAGGGTACTCCCGACACTGACAGAAGTGGGGACAGAAGTGTCAGGAGGTGCAGACAGTGCAGGCTCAGGCTGAGGGATCACATGGTCAGCAAGAGGTGCAGGGGGTGCAGGGGGTGTAGGGGGTGCCTGCTCAGTACCCTCAGCCTCAAGTACGTAGGCAGCTGGGATGAGGAGATCCATCGCTGGGATCCAATCCTCGTGGGCCGGTCCTATATGTGTCCGAGCGGGGCTCGGGAGGATCATGTAATCGGCACTAAAAGGACCGTGCAACCACACCTAGTGCCACTGGCCATGGGGACGAAGCATCTTCATCCGGGCCATAACGTCTATCGAGAGTGAAGTGGGGCCCGGGGCTCGTCGAAGGTCAGCAGGTAGGTCCACGTCGGTCATCAGGGCTAGCAGAGTAATCAGACCGCCGCAGCAAATAGGTGAGCGAGCGCCCACCGAAATGATGATGCAGTCTAAGAACCAGCTAGCAATATCAATCTCAACGGCGGGGACCAGGTCGTCGCTACCCCTATCCAGAGCTCTGGGGCGAGTCATCGCGTAGAGCATGTAGAGCTCAGGCGTAAACATCGTCCCAGGCTCGTACCTCGCCAAGAAAGTGGTCGCCATGAGGCGCTGCGCTATGCAAAGGTAGGGGTGCAGGATGGCTGAGGCCTTGGCCCTACTAGGGTCAAAGCCATGGTGGGAGCCCGTGATCCATGTCCAGAACGTGGAAGTGTCGAACGACGGCGGTGGGATGTGAGTGGCTGCGTAGGCTTGGTCGGGGATAGGGACATCGGGCCACTGGAAGAACGCACGAAGCATGGCGAGAGTGACCTCACACTCTCGATCCATCAGGCGGAATGTGCATCCTCCAGGGGTCCGGGCTATCGAGCTAAGAACCTCAAGTGTCGGACGGACGTAGGTGTCCGCCGACACAGACAAGAAGTCGCGCCAACCCACATTGTCGTACAACGTGAGCATCCCCTCTAGTACCCCTAGGCGGTCAAGGTCTGCTAAATGTGCGAACCTAGATGGCACTATCGAGCGCTGGGCAATACGCTTAAATCGGATGCGCTGTGCGTCGTCTCTGAACGTGATCCCCAGCGGCCCGACGGCGGGAGCCGGTGGTGGGACAGGATCGGCGGGGATAGGCTGTGCGTGGATGGGATCGGCGTGAAGCGGCTGTGTGGGGGGGGGGTGGTGGTGGCTATGGTGGGCTAGGTGGAGGGGAGTCCTCCCTAGCGTGAGAGGGACCGGCATCATCGGTCCTCTTTCGCTTGGAAGAGACTCCCCGCGTCCGTGGCCTAGTACGGGGCGGCATGTGTGCCGCGAGTGCTCACCCAACAAAAATATAATGCGGCGTGCTCAATAAAAGGAACGAGTGTACCTGAACACGCCGCAAGATCAAATCAGCAAGTGTGTGTGAAGAGTGCCGCCTCCGCGAAGCTAAAAGTGCGTCCTGAAGCTCCCCAAAGCTCCCCCAAGATAGCCTGCACATCAAACAATGATATCAGCGGATAATATTCGAAATACATGGGGGAGATGTGGTATAATAGATAGATAAAGAAGTTAATTTGGATTAGGGGCTCAATGGGCGTACGGATCGTCAAAAATGGGAGAAAATGGAGCTAATGGGCAAAATTGGGGTTGCAGGCGGTCGGCCGGCGGCGAGGGTACTCGCCGGAGTTTGGGGCGTCGGCGGGAGGTGTTCGCCGGCGGTGGTCGGTCGAGTGGGGCCGGCGGCGAGGTGATTCGGGCAAGGGGGGTGACGATCGCGAGTGAGGGGAGAGGAAACGTCGCTGGGCTCGGGCGGAATTGGGGAATTATTTGCGTTGAAATTCGCGCCGAGCCCGCAGCGATATATATAGGGGCAGTTACGACTCGGCCAAGTGACTATGTTACTCGGCCGAGTGACGTAACATTTAAAAAATTTTAAATTTCTCCCCGCCACTTACAACTCGGCCGAGTGGCTTTTGTTCACTCGGCCGAAGGGAGAAAACTCCTTCGGCCGAGTGGCACAAGCGACTCGGCAATTCTCGCCCTAGGAGGGTATCAGTTTCCCTCGGTCAAGTGACTAAACGTACTCGGCCGAGTGGCAGTTAATGTGAAATGCACAAAAAAGACAGAGAGTTGGTTGCGCAGACTTCCCTGGTTGGTTCCCCACTCGGCCGAATGGGGTCCTTTGCTCGACCGAGTCGCATATGATACTCGGCCGAGTGGCATGCTGTTTTCTGCTTCGGGGCTCCATTTTCGCTCTACTCTCTGTTTTTCTTCCTCCAGTTGGTTTCTTCCTCCTCTGAAGGCCTGAGCGCATTCCTGGAGCGCTCTTCCTTGCCTCTATCTTCCTCCATATGAGAGATCTCCTTTTCTCCTCTCCTGTCATAGAAATTAAGACCCGTTGTCACGATTTTTATGGGCAAAAAGACTCTAAAAACTAACAAAAGTATAAAACAAAAATGAAAATCAAATAAAAATAATGCAAAAACCGTCGGGTTGCCTCCCGACAAGCGCTCGTTTAAGGTCTTGAGCTCGACCCCTTTGGATTTTCAATTTAGTACGGGATGTTGGGTGCATATGAGATGCACCCGTCGAACTTGCCGGGAAGACTGCTCGGGTTTGGATCGTGGTGATGCGTTGCTTTCCTCATCACCCCTTCATCTTGGGCAATGTTGGGGGATGGCTCCCCTAAGCTTGAGCTTGTTCCGGTCCTTGGCTTCACCGGTGACACCGATCTTGGAATCGGTGGAGCTTTCTTCGGATTTTTCAATGTCGAGAGCTTGCAAAGCTCCCGTATTCTCGTGACATCAGCGTCACCATCATCATTCGCCGTGGAGCTATTGGGAGAGTCCTCCATCTTCTCTTCTTCGCCCAAATCTTGGCCTTCTTCGAAGCCGTCATCATGGAGTGCACCAATGGAGTAGGGGATAGCCTCTTGTATAACCTCGTCAAGGAGGTCCAAGTAATCTAGCTCCTCATGATACGGCATGTGCTTCATAGCCTTTGGTATATGGAGCTCGACTTCAATGTTGCCGACATTCAAGGTAAGAGTCCCTTCCCGCACATCGGCGATTACACCGGCGGTGGCGAGGAATGGGCGTCCAAGTATGAGCGATGTGTCACCCACCTCCTTGATGTCCATGATCACAAAATCACAAGGCAAGCATATGCCTCCCGGAACTTGGAGTGGGATGTTCTCCGCGATCCCAACCGGCCTTGTAATCCGACCGTCCGCGAGTTGAATCCTCATGTCGGTTGGCTTTAAATCCGTGCCGGTATTCAACTTCTGGAACATGGTGAGAGGCATGAGGCTCACACTAGCGCCCAAATCAACCAATGCTTTTTGTAAGGGGACGCCTCCTAGTGTGCAAGGAATCCGGAAGCTCCCGGGATCTTTAAATTTGGCGGGCTCCTTCTCCTTCCTAGTGAACCAAGTTCCTTGTTCTGCGAGCATGATCTTCTCTTTTCTTTTTCTTCCCGTAATCAAGTCCTTTAAGAACTTCGCGTAGGATGGGATTTCCACTATGGCATCAAGGAAAGGGATATTGAGGCTCACCCCTCTCAAGTATTCGAGGAACTTGGCTAGCCTCTTCTCGATCTTGGCTCTAGCTAGCCGTTGAGGGAAGGGTACCGGTGGCATGAATCGGCGCTCATCAATAGGTTCATCCACTCTAGATTTTGCTCTTTCTTGCGGCTCCTTCTCTTTTTCCACCTTAATTACCGGCTCGCTCTCTTCTAGAATCTCCACCACGGGTTCCTTGACTTGAGTCATAGGGGGAGTGGTATCCTTCCCGCCTCTTGTTGTAACCGCAACAACCGCGTTGATATGGCCGGTGTTGCCTCGTGGATTTGGCTCGGGTTGAGCCGGCAATTGTTGGTTGTTTCTATTGAGCAAAGCAAATTGCTCCCCAATTTGAGCGACGACGGTGGTGAGAGAATCTTGTCCCGCCTTCAACGTGGCGTTAATCTTTCTCTGCTTCGCCATAAACTCCTCCACCTTAGCTTCAAAATCCGAACGTGGTTGACCTTGCGGAGGGTTGGGATTTCTCCAACCTTGATTATACCCGGGTGGCCTATAAGGTCCCACTTGTTGCCTAGGTGGGAAGTTTTGTTGCGGTGGCCCCCTTGGTTGATAATTCGGTTGTGGTGGTGGAGCCCGAGCTTGAGGAGGTTGTTGAGGCGGGGGGTTCAAGGTACCATCATTATTAGCATAGGAAAAACCCGGATGGTTTCTAGTAGCCGGGTTGGCCCAATATCCGGAATTCCACCCAACATACTGAATTTGCTCCAAAGCTCCTTCTCCATGCTCTCCTCCTACATACATGGCTTGGGATTGGTCTTGCCAATCACTCATATGGTTTGTCGATGTGGATGTGTAGGGGCTCCTTGCGGCTCGGTAATGTATTTCTCCAACCTCTCTACTACCTTGTGGATAGAGTCAAATTTGCTAGCAAGCTCCGCCACGGCCTTGGCCTCATAAATACTCGTGGGCTTCAAGGAGGATGAAGAATGTCCTCGCTCGTTGCCCCACTGTTGGTTGTTGGAGGCCATCTCCTCTAGCAAGGCTGTAGCTTCATCGGGGGTCTTTGACAAAATGGCTCCGTTGGCGGTAGCATCAATAATCTGTTTTGTGCCCGGTTGGAGTCCATTGTAGAAACTATGGACAAGCTCCCAATCCTCTATGCTGTGATGGGGGCATTGATGTTGCAAGTCCTTGAAGCGCTCACACGCCTCGTATAGAGTCTCCTGAGGTCCTTGCTTGAAGGACATGAGATCACTTCTTATCTTTACCGTCTTGGAGGTCGGGTAAAATTTGTCGACGAAGGCACTCGCCAATTCATCCCAAGTGGTGAAGATTCCTTCAGCTTGTGTCCTTAACCAATATAAGGATTTGTCCTTGAGTGTGAAGGGGAAGAGGCGCAGTCTGATAGCATCTATGGAGACGCCCGGCATTTGGAAGGTGGCACATTTTGATAAAAAGAGCTGGATGTGGTAATGAGGGGTTTCATGGGAATTCCCATGAAAAGGGTCTTGCTGCATCAGAACTACCAATCCAGTCTTCAACTCGAAATTTTTGTCGGCCGCCAACTCCAGCATAGCTATGGATGAGGTCGTGGAGGAAGTCTTAGGCCGAAGCCTATCTCTAATGGAAATGATCCTCGCCATTCGCGCCGCCAATTCTTCGGGTGTCTCAGGATTGGTCATAAAATTCCC